>JASGCC010004215.1:0-20728 GCA_030067915.1 Hydractinia echinata | reverse complement strand
TGCAACCTAGTAATATCAGAAAAATATCGCTAAATACATGTTGGTACGAATATGTGACGCAACCGTTGTAACTCAAACGGACTGATACCGTTAGAAAGTCAATGAAATGTAGTTTTTGAAACTGTCTCTATTTCTTCAGCGCGCTAACGGCTAGGATTGGTCCCACAGTAAAAAATGACTTATTTATCTAAATTTTTAAATAAAGCGCTACCACAGCGCCCAGTGTAATGCTGAGTTCCAGCAATCATGTCAAATTAAGAAGAATGTTATTTCTTGAGTCCAATTGTCTCATTTATCACATTTATAAGGTCAAAGTCCAAAATCAGTTCAATTAAGTCCCACAGTCAATCGTTTCACTGTTAAAAGCGATGCAACCTAGTAATATCAGAAAAATATCGCTAAATACATGTTGGTACGAATATGTGACGCAACCGTTGTAACTCAAACGGACTGATACCGTTAGAAAGTCAATGAAATGTAGTTTTTGAAACTGTCTCTATTTCTTCAGCGCGCGCTAACGGCTAGGATTGGTCCCACAGTAAAAAATGACTTATTTATCTAAATTTTTAAATAAAGCGCTACCACAGCGCCCAGTGTAATTGCTGAGTTCCAGCAATCATGTCAAATTAAGAAGAATGTTATTTCTTGGAGTCCAATTGTCTCATTTATCACATTTATAAGGTCAAAGTCCAAAATCAGTTCAATTAAGTCCCACAGTCAATCGTTTCACTGTTAAAAGCGATGCAACCTAGTAATATCAGAAAAATATCGCTAAATACATGTTGGTACGAATATGTGACGCAACCGTTGTAACTCAAACGGACTGATACCGTTAAAAGTCAATGAAATGTAGTTTTTGAAACTGTCTCTATTTCTTCAGCGCGCTAACGGCTAGGATTGGTCCCACAGTGAAAAATGACTTATTTATCTAAATTTTTAAATAAAGCGCTACCACAGCGCCCAGTGTAATTGCTGAGTTCCAGCAAAATATTTAAAAGGTCAAAGTCCAAAATCAGTTCAATTAAGTCCCACAGTCAATCGTTTCACTGTTAAAAGCGATGCAACCTAGTAATATCAGAAAAATATCGCTAAATACATGTTGGTACGAATATGTGACGCAACCGTTGTAACTCAAACGGACTGATACCGTTAGAAAGTCAATGAAATGTAGTTTTTGAAACTGTCTCTATTTCTTCAGCGCGCGCTAACGGCTAGGATTGGTCCCACAGTAAAAAATGACTTATTTATCTAAATTTTTAAATAAAGCGCTACCACAGCGCCCAGTGTAATTGCTGAGTTCCAGCAATCATGTCAAATTAAGAAGAATGTTATTTCTTGGAGTCCAATTGTCTCATTTATCACATTTATAAGGTCAAAGTCCAAAATCAGTTCAATTAAGTCCCACAGTCAATCGTTTCACTGTTAAAAGCGATGCAACCTAGTAATATCAGAAAAATATCGCTAAATACATGTTGGTACGAATATGTGACGCAACCGTTGTAACTCAAACGGACTGATACCGTTAGAAAGTCAATGAAATGTAGTTTTTGAAACTGTCTCTATTTCTTCAGCGCGCGCTAACGGCTAGGATTGGTCCCACAGTGAAAAATGACTTATTTATCTAAATTTTTAAATAAAGCGCTACCACAGCGCCCAGTGTAATTGCTGAGTTCCAGCAATCATGTCAAATTAAGAAGAATGTTATTTCTTGGAGTCCAATTGTCTCATTTATCACATTTATAAGGTCAAAGTCCAAAATCAGTTCAATTAAGTCCCACAGTCAATCGTTTCACTGTTAAAAGCGATGCAACCTAGTAATATCAGAAAAATATCGCTAAATACATGTTGGTACGAATATGTGACGCAACCGTTGTAACTCAAACGGACTGATACCGTTAGAAAGTCAATGAAATGTAGTTTTTGAAACTGTCTCTATTTCTTCAGCGCGCGCTAACGGCTAGGATTGGTCCCACAGTAAAAAATGACTTATTTATCTAAATTTTTAAATAAAGCGCTACCACAGCGCCCAGTGTAATTGCTGAGTTCCAGCAATCATGTCAAATTAAGAAGAATGTTATTTCTTGGAGTCCAATTGTCTCATTTATCACATTTATAAGGTCAAAGTCCAAAATCAGTTCAATTAAGTCCCACAGTCAATCGTTTCACTGTTAAAAGCGATGCAACCTAGTAATATCAGAAAAATATCGCTAAATACATGTTGGTACGAATATGTGACGCAACCGTTGTAACTCAAACGGACTGATACCGTTAGAAAGTCAATGAAATGTAGTTTTTGAAACTGTCTCTATTTCTTCAGCGCGCTAACGGCTAGGATTGGTCCCACAGTAAAAAATGACTTATTTATCTAAATTTTTAAATAAAGCGCTACCACAGCGCCCAGTGTAATTGCTGAGTTCCAGCAATCATGTCAAATTAAGAAGAATGTTATTTCTTGGAGTCCAATTGTCTCATTTATCACATTTATAAGGTCAAAGTCCAAAATCAGTTCAATTAAGTCCCACAGTCAATCGTTTCACTGTTAAAAGCGATGCAACCTAGTAATATCAGAAAAATATCGCTAAATACATGTTGGTACGAATATGTGACGCAACCGTTGTAACTCAAACGGACTGATACCGTTAGAAAGTCAATGAAATGTAGTTTTTGAAACTGTCTCTATTTCTTCAGCGCGCGCTAACGGCTAGGATTGGTCCCACAGTGAAAAATGACTTATTTATCTAAATTTTTAAATAAAGCGCTACCACAGCGCCCAGTGTAATTGCTGAGTTCCAGCAATCATGTCAAATTAAGAAGAATGTTATTTCTTGGAGTCCAATTGTCTCATTTATCACATTTATAAGGTCAAAGTCCAAAATCAGTTCAATTAAGTCCCACAGTCAATCGTTTCACTGTTAAAAGCGATGCAACCTAGTAATATCAGAAAAATATCGCTAAATACATGTTGGTACGAATATGTGACGCAACCGTTGTAACTCAAACGGACTGATACCGTTAGAAAGTCAATGAAATGTAGTTTTTGAAACTGTCTCTATTTCTTCAGCGCGCTAACGGCTAGGATTGGTCCCACAGTAAAAAATGACTTATTTATCTAAATTTTTAAATAAAGCGCTACCACAGCGCCCAGTGTAATTGCTGAGTTCCAGCAATCATGTCAAATTAAGAAGAATGTTATTTCTTGGAGTCCAATTGTCTCATTTATCACATTTATAAGGTCAAAGTCCAAAATCAGTTCAATTAAGTCCCACAGTCAATCGTTTCACTGTTAAAAGCGATGCAACCTAGTAATATCAGAAAAATATCGCTAAATACATGTTGGTACGAATATGTGACGCAACCGTTGTAACTCAAACGGACTGATACCGTTAGAAAGTCAATGAAATGTAGTTTTTGAAACTGTCTCTATTTCTTCAGCGCGCGCTAACGGCTAGGATTGGTCCCACAGTAAAAAATGACTTATTTATCTAAATTTTTAAATAAAGCGCTACCACAGCGCCCAGTGTAATTGCTGAGTTCCAGCAATCATGTCAAATTAAGAAGAATGTTATTTCTTGGAGTCCAATTGTCTCATTTATCACATTTATAAGGTCAAAGTCCAAAATCAGTTCAATTAAGTCCCACAGTCAATCGTTTCACTGTTAAAAGCGATGCAACCTAGTAATATCAGAAAAATATCGCTAAATACATGTTGGTACGAATATGTGACGCAACCGTTGTAACTCAAACGGACTGATACCGTTAGAAAGTCAATGAAATTAGTTTTTGAAACTGTCTCTATTTCTTCAGCGCGCGCTAACGGCTAGGATTGGTCCCACAGTAAAAAATGACTTATTTATCTAAATTTTTAAATAAAGCGCTACCACAGCGCCCAGTGTAATTGCTGAGTTCCAGCAATCATGTCAAATTAAGAAGAATGTTATTTCTTGGAGTCCAATTGTCTCATTTATCACATTTATAAGGTCAAAGTCCAAAATCAGTTCAATTAAGTCCCACAGTCAATCGTTTCACTGTTAAAAGCGATGCAACCTAGTAATATCAGAAAAATATCGCTAAATACATGTTGGTACGAATATGTGACGCAACCGTTGTAACTCAAACGGACTGATACCGTTAGAAAGTCAATGAAATGTAGTTTTTGAAACTGTCTCTATTTCTTCAGCGCGCGCTAACGGCTAGGATTGGTCCCACAGTAAAAATGACTTATTTATCTAAATTTTTAAATAAAGCGCTACCACAGCGCCCAGTGTAATTGCTGATTCAGTCCAAATTTATCACATTTATAAGGTCAAAGTCCAAAATCAGTTCAATTAAGTCCCACAGTCAATCGTTTCACTGTTAAAAGCGATGCAACCTAGTAATATCAGAAAAATATCGCTAAATACATGTTGGTACGAATATGTGACGCAACCGTTGTAACTCAAACGGACTGATACCGTTAGAAAGTCAATGAAATGTAGTTTTTGAAACTGTCTCTATTTCTTCAGCGCGCGCTAACGGCTAGGATTGGTCCCACAGTAAAAAATGACTTATTTATCTAAATTTTTAAATAAAGCGCTACCACAGCGCCCAGTGTAATTGCTGAGTTCCAGCAATCATGTCAAATTAAGAAGAATGTTATTTCTTGGAGTCCAATTGTCTCATTTATCACATTTATAAGGTCAAAGTCCAAAATCAGTTCAATTAAGTCCCACAGTCAATCGTTTCACTGTTAAAAGCGATGCAACCTAGTAATATCAGAAAAATATCGCTAAATACATGTTGGTACGAATATGTGACGCAACCGTTGTAACTCAAACGGACTGATACCGTTAGAAAGTCAATGAAATGTAGTTTTTGAAACTGTCTCTATTTCTTCAGCGCGCGCTAACGGCTAGGATTGGTCCCACAGTAAAAAATGACTTATTTATCTAAATTTTTAAATAAAGCGCTACCACAGCGCCCAGTGTAATTGCTGAGTTCCAGCAATCATGTCAAATTAAGAAGAATGTTATTTCTTGGAGTCCAATTGTCTCATTTATCACATTTATAAGGTCAAAGTCCAAAATCAGTTCAATTAAGTCCCACAGTCAATCGTTTCACTGTTAAAAGCGATGCAACCTAGTAATATCAGAAAAATATCGCTAAATACATGTTGGTACGAATATGTGACGCAACCGTTGTAACTCAAACGGACTGATACCGTTAAAAGTCAATGAAATGTAGTTTTTGAAACTGTCTCTATTTCTTCAGCGCGCTAACGGCTAGGATTGGTCCCACAGTGAAAAATGACTTATTTATCTAAATTTTTAAATAAAGCGCTACCACAGCGCCCAGTGTAATTGCTGAGTTCCATGTCAAACATTTATAAGGTCAAAGTCCAAAATCAGTTCAATTAAGTCCCACAGTCAATCGTTTCACTGTTAAAAGCGATGCAACCTAGTAATATCAGAAAAATATCGCTAAATACATGTTGGTACGAATATGTGACGCAACCGTTGTAACTCAAACGGACTGATACCGTTAGAAAGTCAATGAAATGTTTTTGAAACTGTCTCTATTTCTTCAGCGCGCGCTAACGGCTAGGATTGGTCCCACAGTAAAAAATGACTTATTTATCTAAATTTTTAAATAAAGCGCTACCACAGCGCCCAGTGTAATTGCTGAGTTCCAGCAATCATGTCAAATTAAGAAGAATGTTATTTCTTGGAGTCCAATTGTCTCATTTATCACATTTATAAGGTCAAAGTCCAAAATCAGTTCAATTAAGTCCCACAGTCAATCGTTTCACTGTTAAAAGCGATGCAACCTAGTAATATCAGAAAAATATCGCTAAATACATGTTGGTACGAATATGTGACGCAACCGTTGTAACTCAAACGGACTGATACCGTTAGAAAGTCAATGAAATGTAGTTTTTGAAACTGTCTCTATTTCTTCAGCGCGCGCTAACGGCTAGGATTGGTCCCACAGTAAAAATGACTTATTTATCTAAATTTTTAAATAAAGCGCTACCACAGCGCCCAGTGTAATTGCTGAGTTCCAGCAATCATGTCAAATTAAGAAGAATGTTATTTCTTGGAGTCCAATTGTCTCATTTATCACATTTATAAGGTCAAAGTCCAAAATCAGTTCAATTAAGTCCCACAGTCAATCGTTTCACTGTTAAAAGCGATGCAACCTAGTAATATCAGAAAAATATCGCTAAATACATGTTGGTACGAATATGTGACGCAACCGTTGTAACTCAAACGGACTGATACCGTTAGAAAGTCAATGAAATGTAGTTTTTGAAACTGTCTCTATTTCTTCAGCGCGCGCTAACGGCTAGGATTGGTCCCACAGAAAAATGACTTATTTATCTAAATTTTTAAATAAAGCGCTACCACAGCGCCCAGTGTAATTGCTGAGTTCCAGCAATCATGTCAAATTAAGAAGAATGTTATTTCTTGGAGTCCAATTGTCTCATTTATCACATTTATAAGGTCAAAGTCCAAAATCAGTTCAATTAAGTCCCACAGTCAATCGTTTCACTGTTAAAAGCGATGCAACCTAGTAATATCAGAAAAATATCGCTAAATACATGTTGGTACGAATATGTGACGCAACCGTTGTAACTCAAACGGACTGATACCGTTAAAGTCAATGAAATGTAGTTTTTGAAACTGTCTCTATTTCTTCAGCGCGCTAACGGCTAGGATTGGTCCCACAGTAAAAAATGACTTATTTATCTAAATTTTTAAATAAAGCGCTACCACAGCGCCCAGTGTAATTGCTGAGTTCCAGCAATCATGTCAAATTAAGAAGAATGTTATTTCTTGGAGTCCAATTGTCTCATTTATCACATTTATAAGGTCAAAGTCCAAAATCAGTTCAATTAAGTCCCACAGTCAATCGTTTCACTGTTAAAAGCGATGCAACCTAGTAATATCAGAAAAATATCGCTAAATACATGTTGGTACGAATATGTGACGCAACCGTTGTAACTCAAACGGACTGATACCGTTAGAAAGTCAATGAAATGTAGTTTTTGAAACTGTCTCTATTTCTTCAGCGCGCGCTAACGGCTAGGATTGGTCCCACAGTGAAAAATGACTTATTTATCTAAATTTTTAAATAAAGCGCTACCACAGCGCCCAGTGTAATTGCTGAGTTCCAGCAATCATGTCAAATTAAGAAGAATGTTATTTCTTGGAGTCCAATTGTCTCATTTATCACATTTATAAGGTCAAAGTCCAAAATCAGTTCAATTAAGTCCCACAGTCAATCGTTTCACTGTTAAAAGCGATGCAACCTAGTAATATCAGAAAAATATCGCTAAATACATGTTGGTACGAATATGTGACGCAACCGTTGTAACTCAAACGGACTGATACCGTTAGAAAGTCAATGAAATGTAGTTTTTGAAACTGTCTCTATTTCTTCAGCGCGCGCTAACGGCTAGGATTGGTCCCACAGTAAAAAATGACTTATTTATCTAAATTTTTAAATAAAGCGCTACCACAGCGCCCAGTGTAATTGCTGAGTTCCAGCAAAATATTTATAAGGTCAAAGTCCAAAATCAGTTCAATTAAGTCCCACAGTCAATCGTTTCACTGTTAAAAGCGATGCAACCTAGTAATATCAGAAAAATATCGCTAAATACATGTTGGTACGAATATGTGACGCAACCGTTGTAACTCAAACGGACTGATACCGTTAGAAAGTCAATGAAATGTAGTTTTTGAAACTGTCTCTATTTCTTCAGCGCGCGCTAACGGCTAGGATTGGTCCCACAGTAAAAAATGACTTATTTATCTAAATTTTTAAATAAAGCGCTACCACAGCGCCCAGTGTAATTGCTGAGTTCCAGCAATCATGTCAAATTAAGAAGAATGTTATTTCTTGGAGTCCAATTGTCTCATTTATCACATTTATAAGGTCAAAGTCCAAAATCAGTTCAATTAAGTCCCACAGTCAATCGTTTCACTGTTAAAAGCGATGCAACCTAGTAATATCAGAAAAATATCGCTAAATACATGTTGGTACGAATATGTGACGCAACCGTTGTAACTCAAACGGACTGATACCGTTAGAAAGTCAATGAAATGTAGTTTTTGAAACTGTCTCTATTTCTTCAGCGCGCGCTAACGGCTAGGATTGGTCCCACAGTAAAAAATGACTTATTTATCTAAATTTTTAAATAAAGCGCTACCACAGCGCCCAGTGTAATTGCTGAGTTCCAGCAATCATGTCAAATTAAGAAGAATGTTATTTCTTGGAGTCCAATTGTCTCATTTATCACATTTATAAGGTCAAAGTCCAAAATCAGTTCAATTAAGTCCCACAGTCAATCGTTTCACTGTTAAAAGCGATGCAACCTAGTAATATCAGAAAAATATCGCTAAATACATGTTGGTACGAATATGTGACGCAACCGTTGTAACTCAAACGGACTGATACCGTTAGAAAGTCAATGAAATGTAGTTTTTGAAACTGTCTCTATTTCTTCAGCGCGCGCTAACGGCTAGGATTGGTCCCACAGTAAAAAATGACTTATTTATCTAAATTTTTAAATAAAGCGCTACCACAGCGCCCAGTGTAATTGCTGAGTTTCAGTCCAATATTTATCATTTATAAGGTCAAAGTCCAAAATCAGTTCAATTAAGTCCCACAGTCAATCGTTTCACTGTTAAAAGCGATGCAACCTAGTAATATCAGAAAAATATCGCTAAATACATGTTGGTACGAATATGTGACGCAACCGTTGTAACTCAAACGGACTGATACCGTTAGAAAGTCAATGAAATTAGTTTTTGAAACTGTCTCTATTTCTTCAGCGCGCGCTAACGGCTAGGATTGGTCCCACAGTAAAAAATGACTTATTTATCTAAATTTTTAAATAAAGCGCTACCACAGCGCCCAGTGTAATTGCTGAGTTCCAGCAATCATGTCAAATTAAGAAGAATGTTATTTCTTGGAGTCCAATTGTCTCATTTATCACATTTATAAGGTCAAAGTCCAAAATCAGTTCAATTAAGTCCCACAGTCAATCGTTTCACTGTTAAAAGCGATGCAACCTAGTAATATCAGAAAAATATCGCTAAATACATGTTGGTGCGAATATGTGACGCAACCGTTGTAACTCAAACGGATTGATACCGTTAGAAAGTCAACGAAATGTACTGTCTCTATTTCTTCAGCTCGCGCTAACGGCTAGGATTGGTCCCACAGTGAAAAATGACTTATTTATCTAAATTTTTAAATAAAGCGCTACCACAGCGCCCAGTGTAATTGCTGAGTTCCAGCAATCATGTCAAATTAAGAAGAATGTTATTTCTTGGAGTCCAATTGTCTCATTTATCACATTTATAAGGTCAAAGTCCAAAATCAGTTCAATTAAGTCCCACAGTCAATCGTTTCACTGTTAAAAGCGATGCAACCTAGTAATATCAGAAAAATATCGCTAAATACATGTTGGTACGAATATGTGACGCAACCGTTGTAACTCAAACGGACTGATACCGTTAGAAAGTCAATGAAATGTAGTTTTTGAAACTGTCTCTATTTCTTCAGCGCGCGCTAACGGCTAGGATTGGTCCCACAGTAAAAAATGACTTATTTATCTAAATTTTTAAATAAAGCGCTACCACAGCGCCCAGTGTAATTGCTGAGTTCCAGCAATCATGTCAAATTAAGAATGTTATTTCTTGGAGTCCAATTGTCTCATTTATCACATTTATAAGGTCAAAGTCCAAAATCAGTTCAATTAAGTCCCACAGTCAATCGTTTCACTGTTAAAAGCGATGCAACCTAGTAATATCAGAAAAATATCGCTAAATACATGTTGGTACGAATATGTGACGCAACCGTTGTAACTCAAACGGACTGATACCGTTAGAAAGTCAATGAAATGTATTTTGAAACTGTCTCTATTTCTTCAGCGCGCGCTAACGGCTAGGATTGGTCCCACAGTGAAAAATGACTTATTTATCTAAATTTTTAAATAAAGCGCTACCACAGCGCCCAGTGTAATTGCTGAGTTCCAGCAAAATATTTATTTATAAGGTCAAAGTCCAAAATCAGTTCAATTAAGTCCCACAGTCAATCGTTTCACTGTTAAAAGCGATGCAACCTAGTAATATCAAAAATATCGCTAAATACATGTTGGTACGAATATGTGACGCAACCGTTGTAACTCAAACGGACTGATACCGTTAGAAAGTCAATGAAATGTAGTTTTTGAAACTGTCTCTATTTCTTCAGCGCGCGCTAACGGCTAGGATTGGTCCCACAGTAAAAAATGTCTTATTTATCTAAATTTTTAAATAAAGCGCTACCACAGCCCAGTGTAATTGCTGAGTTCCAGCAATCATGTCAAATTAAGAAGAATGTTATTTCTTGGAGTCCAATTGTCTCATTTATCACATTTATAAGGTCAAAGTCCAAAATCAGTTCAATTAAGTCCCACAGTCAATCGTTTCACTGTTAAAAGCGATGCAACCTAGTAATATCAGAAAAATATCGCTAAATACATGTTGGTACGAATATGTGACGCAACCGTTGTAACTCAAACGGACTGATACCGTTAGAAAGTCAATGAAATGTAGTTTTTGAAACTGTCTCTATTTCTTCAGCGCGCGCTAACGGCTAGGATTGGTCCCACAGTAAAAAATGACTTATTTATCTAAATTTTTAAATAAAGCGCTACCACAGCGCCCAGTGTAATTGCTGAGTTCCAGCAATCATGTCAAATTAAGAAGAATGTTATTTCTTGGAGTCCAATTGTCTCATTTATCACATTTATAAGGTCAAAGTCCAAAATCAGTTCAATTAAGTCCCACAGTCAATCGTTTCACTGTTAAAAGCGATGCAACCTAGTAATATCAGAAAAATATCGCTAAATACATGTTGGTACGAATATGTGACGCAACCGTTGTAACTCAAACGGACTGATACCGTTAGAAAGTCAATGAAATGTAGTTTTTGAAACTGTCTCTATTTCTTCAGCGCGCGCTAACGGCTAGGATTGGTCCCACAGAAAAATGACTTATTTATCTAAATTTTTAAATAAAGCGCTACCACAGCGCCAGTGTAATTGCTGAGTTCCAGTCTCAAATATTTATAAGGTCAAAGTCCAAAATCAGTTCAATTAAGTCCCACAGTCAATCGTTTCACTGTTAAAAGCGATGCAACCTAGTAATATCAGAAAAATATCGCTAAATACATGTTGGTACGAATATGTGACGCAACCGTTGTAACTCAAACGGACTGATACCGTTAGAAAGTCAATGAAATGTAGTTTTTGAAACTGTCTCTATTTCTTCAGCGCGCGCTAACGGCTAGGATTGGTCCCACAGTAAAAAATGACTTATTTATCTAAATTTTTAAATAAAGCGCTACCACAGCGCCCAGTGTAATTGCTGAGTTCCAGCAATCATGTCAAATTAAGAAGAATGTTATTTCTTGGAGTCCAATTGTCTCATTTATCACATTTATAAGGTCAAAGTCCAAAATCAGTTCAATTAAGTCCCACAGTCAATCGTTTCACTGTTAAAAGCGATGCAACCTAGTAATATCAGAAAAATATCGCTAAATACATGTTGGTACGAATATGTGACGCAACCGTTGTAACTCAAACGGACTGATACCGTTAGAAAGTCAATGAAATGTAGTTTTTGAAACTGTCTCTATTTCTTCAGCGCGCGCTAACGGCTAGGATTGGTCCCACAGTGAAAAATGACTTATTTATCTAAATTTTTAAATAAAGCGCTACCACAGCGCCCAGTGTAATTGCTGAGTTCCAGCAATCATGTCAAATTAAGAAGAATGTTATTTCTTGGAGTCCAATTGTCTCATTTATCACATTTATAAGGTCAAAGTCCAAAATCAGTTCAATTAAGTCCCACAGTCAATCGTTTCACTGTTAAAAGCGATGCAACCTAGTAATATCAGAAAAATATCGCTAAATACATGTTGGTACGAATATGTGACGCAACCGTTGTAACTCAAACGGACTGATACCGTTAAAGTCAATGAAATGTAGTTTTTGAAACTGTCTCTATTTCTTCAGCGCGCGCTAACGGCTAGGATTGGTCCCACAGTAAAAAATGACTTATTTATCTAATATTTTTAAATAAAGCGCTACTCAGCGCCCAGTGTAATTGCTGAGTCCAGTCAATATATTTATAAGGTCAAAGTCCAAAATCAGTTCAATTAAGTCCCACAGTCAATCGTTTCACTGTTAAAAGCGATGCAACCTAGTAATATCAGAAAAATATCGCTAAATACATGTTGGTACGAATATGTGACGCAACCGTTGTAACTCAAACGGACTGATACCGTTAGAAAGTCAATGAAATGTAGTTTTTGAAACTGTCTCTATTTCTTCAGCGCGCGCTAACGGCTAGGATTGGTCCCACAGTAAAAAAATGACTTATTTATCTAAATTTTTAAATAAAGCGCTACCTCAGCGCCCAGTGTAATTGCTGAGTTCCAGCAATCATGTCAAATTAAGAAGAATGTTATTTCTTGGAGTCCAATTGTCTCATTTATCACATTTATAAGGTCAAAGTCCAAAATCAGTTCAATTAAGTCCCACAGTCAATCGTTTCACTGTTAAAAGCGATGCAACCTAGTAATATCAGAAAAATATCGCTAAATACATGTTGGTACGAATATGTGACGCAACCGTTGTAACTCAAACGGACTGATACCGTTAGAAAGTCAATGAAATGTAGTTTTTGAAACTGTCTCTATTTCTTCAGCGCCGCTAACGGCTAGGATTGGTCCCACAGTGAAAAAATGACTTATTTATCTAAATTTTTAAATAAAGCGCTACCACAGCGCCCAGTGTAATTGCTGAGTTCCAGCAATCATGTCAAATTAAGAAGAATGTTATTTCTTGGAGTCCAATTGTCTCATTTATCACATTTATAAGGTCAAAGTCCAAAATCAGTTCAATTAAGTCCCACAGTCAATCGTTTCACTGTTAAAAGCGATGCAACCTAGTAATATCAGAAAAATATCGCTAAATACATGTTGGTACGAATATGTGACGCAACCGTTGTAACTCAAACGGACTGATACCGTTAGAAAGTCAATGAAATTAGTTTTTGAAACTGTCTCTATTTCTTCAGCGCGCGCTAACGGCTAGGATTGGTCCCACAGTAAAAAATGACTTATTTATCTAAATTTTTAAATAAAGCGCTACCACAGCGCCCAGTGTAATTGCTGAGTTCCAGCAATCATGTCAAATTAAGAAGAATGTTATTTCTTGGAGTCCAATTGTCTCATTTATCACATTTATAAGGTCAAAGTCCAAAATCAGTTCAATTAAGTCCCACAGTCAATCGTTTCACTGTTAAAAGCGATGCAACCTAGTAATATCAGAAAAATATCGCTAAATACATGTTGGTACGAATATGTGACGCAACCGTTGTAACTCAAACGGACTGATACCGTTAGAAGTCAATGAAATGTTTTTGAAACTGTCTCTATTTCTTCAGCGCGCGCTAACGGCTAGGATTGGTCCCACAGTAAAAAATGACTTATTTATCTAAATTTTTAAATAAAGCGCTACCACAGCGCCCAGTGTAATTGCTGAGTTCCAGTCAAAATATTTTAAGGTCCAAAGTCCAAAAATCAGTTCAATTAAGTCCCACAGTCAATCGTTTCACTGTTAAAAGCGATGCAACCTAGTAATATCAGAAAAATATCGCTAAATACATGTTGGTACGAATATGTGACGCAACCGTTGTAACTCAAACGGACTGATACCGTTAGAAAGTCAATGAAATGTAGTTTTTGAAACTGTCTCTATTTCTTCAGCGCGCGCTAACGGCTAGGATTGGTCCCACAGTAAAAAATGACTTATTTATCTAAATTTTTAAATAAAGCGCTACCACAGCGCCCAGTGTAATTGCTGAGTTCCAGCAATCATGTCAAATTAAGAAGAATGTTATTTCTTGGAGTCCAATTGTCTCATTTATCACATTTATAAGGTCAAAGTCCAAAATCAGTTCAATTAAGTCCCACAGTCAATCGTTTCACTGTTAAAAGCGATGCAACCTAGTAATATCAGAAAAATATCGCTAAATACATGTTGGTACGAATATGTGACGCAACCGTTGTAACTCAAACGGACTGATACCGTTAGAAAGTCAATGAAATGTAGTTTTGAAACTGTCTCTATTTCTTCAGCGCGCGCTAACGGCTAGGATTGGTCCCACAGAAAAATGACTTATTTATCTAAATTTTTAAATAAAGCGCTACCACAGCGCCCAGTGTAATTGCTGAGTTCCAGCAATCATGTCAAATTAAGAAGAATGTTATTTCTTGGAGTCCAATTGTCTCATTTATCACATTTATAAGGTCAAAGTCCAAAATCAGTTCAATTAAGTCCCACAGTCAATCGTTTCACTGTTAAAAGCGATGCAACCTAGTAATATCAGAAAATATCGCTAAATACATGTTGGTACGAATATGTGACGCAACCGTTGTAACTCAAACGGACTGATACCGTTAGAAAGTCAATGAAATGTTTTTGAAACTGTCTCTATTTCTTCAGCGCGCGCTAACGGCTAGGATTGGTCCCACAGTAAAAATGACTTATTTATCTAAATTTTTAAATAAAGCGCTACCACAGCGCCAGTGTAATTGCTGAGTTCCAGCAATCATGTCAAATTAAGAAGAATGTTATTTCTTGGAGTCCAATTGTCTCATTTATCACATTTATAAGGTCAAAGTCCAAAATCAGTTCAATTAAGTCCCACAGTCAATCGTTTCACTGTTAAAAAGCGATGCAACCTAGTAATATCAAAAATATCGCTAAATACATGTTGGTACGAATATGTGACGCAACCGTTGTAACTCAAACGGACTGATACCGTTAGAAAGTCAATGAAATGTAGTTTTTGAAACTGTCTCTATTTCTTCAGCGCGCGCTAACGGCTAGGATTGGTCCCACAGTAAAAATGACTTATTTATCTAAATTTTTAAATAAAGAGCTACCACAGCGCCCAGTGTAATTGCTGAGTTCCAGCAATCATGTCAAATTAAGAAGAATGTTATTTCTTGGAGTCCAATTGCTCATTTATCACATTTATAAGGTCAAAGTCCAAAATCAGTTCAATTAAGTCCCACAGTCAATCGTTTCACTGTTAAAAGCGATGCAACCTAGTAATATCAGAAAAATATCGCTAATACATGTTGGTACGAATATGTGACGCAACCGTTGTAACTCAAACGGACTGATACCGTTAGAAAGTCAATGAAATGTAGTTTTTGAAACTGTCTCTATTTCTTCAGCGCGCGCTAACGGCTAGGATTGGTCCCACAGTAAAAAATGACTTATTTCTAAATTTTTAAATAAAGCGCTACCTCAGCGCCCAGTGTAATTGCTGAGTTCCAGCAATCATGTCAAATTAAGAAGAATGTTTATTTCTGGAGTCCAATTGTCTCATTTATCACATTTATAAGGTCAAAGTCCAAAATCAGTTCAATTAAGTCCCACAGTCAATCGTTTCACTGTTAAAAGCGATGCAACCTAGTAATATCAGAAAAATATCGCTAAATACATGTTGGTACGAATATGTGACGCAACCGTTGTAACTCAAACGGACTGATACCGTTAGAAGTCAATGAAATGTAGTTTTTGAAACTGTCTCTATTTCTTCAGCGCGCGCTAACGGCTAGGATTGGTCCCACAGTGAAAAATGACTTATTTCTAAATTTTAAATAAAGCGCTACCACAGCGCCCAGTGTAATTGCTGAGTTCCAGCAATCATGTCAAATTAAGAAGAATGTTATTTCTTGGAGTCCAATTGTCTCATTTATCACATTTATAAGGTCAAAGTCCAAAATCAGTTCAATTAAGTCCCACAGTCAATCGTTTCACTGTTAAAACGATGCAACCTAGTAATATCAGAAAAATATCGCTAAATACATGTTGGTACGAATATGTGACGCAACCGTTGTAACTCAAACGGACTGATACCGTTAGAAAGTCAATGAAATGTAGTTTTTGAAACTGTCTCTATTTCTTCAGCGCGCTAACGGCTAGGATTGGTCCCACAGTAAAAAATGACTTATTTATCTAAATTTTTAAATAAAGCGCTACCACAGCGCCCAGTGTAATTGCTGAGTTCCAGCAATCATGTCAAATTAAGAAGAATGTTATTTCTTGGAGTCCAATTGTCTCATTTATCACATTTATAAGGTCAAAGTCCAAAATCAGTTCAATTAAGTCCCACAGTCAATCGTTTCACTGTTAAAAGCGATGCAACCTAGTAATATCAGAAAAATATCGCTAAATACATGTTGGTACGAATATGTGACGCAACCGTTGTAACTCAAACGGACTGATACCGTTAGAAAGTCAATGAAAATGTAGTTTTTGAAACTGTCTCTATTTCTTCAGCGCGCTAACGGCTAGGATTGGTCCCACAGTAAAAAAATGACTTATTTATAAATTTTTAAATAAAGCGCTACCAGCGCCCAGTGTAATTGCTGAGTTCCAGCAATCATGTCAAATTAAGAAGAATGTTATTTCTTGGAGTCCAATTGTCTCATTTATCACATTTATAAGGTCAAAGTCCAAAATCAGTTCAATTAAGTCCCACAGTCAATCGTTTCACTGTTAAAAGCGATGCAACCTAGTAATATCAGAAAAATATCGCTAAATACATGTTGGTACGAATATGTGACGCAACCGTTGTAACTCAAACGGACTGATACCGTTAGAAAGTCAATGAAATGTAGTTTTTGAAACTGTCTCTATTTCTTCAGCGCGCGCTAACGGCTAGGATTGGTCCCACAGTGAAAAATGACTTATTTATCTAAATTTTTAAATAAAGCGCTACCACAGCGCCAGTGTAATTGCTGAGTTCCAGCAATCATGTCAAATTAAGAAGAATGTTATTTCTTGGAGTCCAATTGTCTCATTTATCACATTTATAAGGTCAAAGTCCAAAATCAGTTCAATTAAGTCCCACAGTCAATCGTTTCACTGTTAAAAGCGATGCAACCTAGTAATATCAGAAAAATATCGCTAAATACATGTTGGTACGAATATGTGACGCAACCGTTGTAACTCAAACGGACTGATACCGTTAGAAAGTCAATGAAATGTAGTTTTTGAAACTGTCTCTATTTCTTCAGCGCGCGCTAACGGCTAGGATTGGTCCCACAGTAAAAATGACTTATTTATCTAAATTTTTAAATAAAGCGCTACCACAGCGCCAGTGTAATTGCTGAGTTCCAGCAATCATGTCAAATTAAGAAGAATGTTATTTCTTGGAGTCCAATTGTCTCATTTATCACATTTATAAGGTCAAAGTCCAAAATCAGTTCAATTAAGTCCCACAGTCAATCGTTTCACTGTTAAAAGCGATGCAACCTAGTAATATCAGAAAATATCGCTAAATACATGTTGGTACGAATATGTGACGCAACCGTTGTAACTCAAACGGACTGATACCGTTAGAAGTCAATGAAATGTAGTTTTGAAACTGTCTCTATTTCTTCAGCGCGCGCTAACGGCTAGGATTGGTCCACAGTAAAAAATGACTTATTTATCTAAATTTTTAAATAAAGCGCTACCACAGCGCCAGTGTAATTGCTGAGTTCCAGCAATCATGTCAAATTAAGAAGAATGTTATTTTTGGAGTCCAATTGTCTCATTTATCACATTATTAAGGTCAAAGTCCAAAATCAGTTCAATTAAGTCCACAGTCAATCGTTTCACTGTTAAAACGATGCAACCTAGTAATATCAGAAAAATATCGCTAAATACATGTTGGTACGAATATGTGACGCAACCGTTGTAACTCAAACGGACTGATACCGTTAGAAGGTCAATGAAATTAGTTTTTGAAACTGTCTCTATTTCTTCAGCGCGCGCTAACGGCTAGGATTGGTCCACAGTAAAAAATGACTTATTTATCTAAATTTTAAATAAAGCGTACCTCAGCGCCCAGTGTAATTGCTGAGTTCCAGCAATCATGTCAAATTAAGAAGAATGTTATTTCTTGGAGTCCAATTTTCTCATTTATCACATTTATAAGGTCAAAGTCCAAAATCAGTTCAATTAAGTCCACAGTCAATCGTTTCACTGTTAAAAGCGATGCAACCTAGTAATATCAGAAAAATATCGCTAAATACATGTTGGTACGAATATGTGACGCAACCGTTGTAACTCAAACGGACTGATACCGTTAGAAGTCAATGAAATGTAGTTTTTGAAACTGTCTCTATTTCTTCAGCGCGCGCTAACGGCTAGGATTGGTCCCACAGTAAAAATGACTTATTTATCTAAATTTTTAAATAAAGCGCTACCAAGCGCCCAGTGTAATTGCTGAGTTCCAGCAATCATGTCAAATTAAGAAGAATGTTATTTCTTGGAGTCCAATTGTCTCATTTATCACATTTATAAGGTCAAAGTCCAAATCAGTTCAATTAAGTCCCACAGTCAATCGTTTCACTGTAAAAGCGATGCAACCTAGTAATATCAGAAAAATATCGCTAAATACATGTTGGTACGAATATGTGACGCATCCGTTAACTCAACGCTGATACCGTGAAAGTCAATGAAATGTAGTTTTGAAACTGTCTCTATTTCTTCAGCGCGCGCTAACGGCTAGGATTGGTCGCATGTGACAAATTTATCTAACTTTTTAAATAAAGCGCCACATCCCAGTAATTGCTGAGTTCCAGCAATCATGTCGTTTTCTTGGAGTAATTGTCTCATTTATCACATTTATAAGTCAAAGTCCAAAATCAGTTCAATTAAGTCCCACAGTCAATCGTTTCACTGTTAAAAGCGATGCAACCTAGTAATATCAGAAAAATATCGCTAAATACATGTTGGTACGAATATGTGACGCAACCGTGTAACTCAAACGGACTGATACCGTTAGAAAGTCAAATGATGTAGTTTTTGAAACTGTCTCTATTTCTTCAGCGCGCGCTAACGGCTAGGATTGGTCCCACAGTAAAAATGACTTATTATCTAAATTTTTAAATAAAGCGCTACCACAGCGCCAGTGTAATTGCTGAGTTCCAGCAATCATGTCAAATTAAGAGAATGTTATTCTTGGGTCCAATTCTCATTTATCACATTTAAGGTCAAAGTCCAAAATCAGTTCAATTAAGTCCACAGTCAATCGTTTCACTGTTAAAAGCGATGCAACCTAGTAATATCAGAAAAATATCGCTAAATACATGTTGGTACGAATATGTGACGCAACCGTTGTAACTCAAACGGACTGATACCGTTAGAAAGTCAATGAAATGTAGTTTTTGAAAACTGTCTCTATTTCTTCAGCGCGCGCTAACGGCTAGGATTGGTCCCACAGTAAAAAACTTATTTATCTAAATTTTAAATAAACGCTACCCAGCGCCAGTGTAATTGCTGAGTTCCAGCAATCATGTCAAATTAAGAAGAATGTTATTCTTGGAGTCCAATTGTCTCATTTATCACATTTATAAGGTCAAAGTCCAAAATCAGTTCAATTAAGTCCCACAGTCAATCGTTTCACTGTTAAAAGCGATGCAACCTAGTAATATCAGAAAAATATCGCTAAATACATGTTGGTACGAATATGTGACGCAACCGTTGTAACTCAAACGGACTGATACCGTTAGAAAGTCAATGAAATGTAGTTTTTGAAACTGTCTCATTTCTTCAGCGCGCGCTAACGGCTAGGATTGGTCCCACAGTAAAAATGACTTATTTATCTAAATTTTTAAATAAAGCGCTACCACAGCGCCCAGTGTAATTGCTGAGTTCCAGCAATCATGTCAAATTAAGAAGAATTGTTATTTCTTGGAGTCCTGGTCTCATTTATCACATTTATAAGGTCAAAGTCCAAAATCAGTTCAATTAAGTCCCACAGTCAATCGTTTCACTGTTAAAAGCGATGCAACCTAGTAATATCAGAAAAAATATCGCTAAATACATGTTGGTACGAATATGTGACGCAACCGTTGTAACTCAAACGGACTGATACCGTTAGAAAGTCAATGAAATGTAGTTTTTGAAACTGTCTCTATTTCTTCAGCGCGCGCTAACGGCTAGGATTGGTCCCACAGTAAAAATGACTTATTTATCTAAATTTTAAATAAAGCGCTACCACAGCGCCCAGTGTAATTGCTGAGTTCCAGCAATCATGTCAAATTAAGAAGAATGTTATTTCTTATAGTCCCAATTGTCTCATTTATCACATTATAAGGTCAAAGTCCAAAATCAGTTCAATTAAGTCCCACAGTCAATCGTTTCACTGTTAAACGATGCAACCTAGTAATATCAGAAAAATATCGCTAAATACATGTTGGTACGAATATGTGACGCAACCGTTGTACTCAAACGGACTGATACGTTAGAAAGTCAATGAAATTTAGTTTTTGAAACTGTCTCTATTTCTTCAGCGCGCGCTAACGGCTAGGATTGGTCCACCAGTAAAAATGACTTATTATCTAAATTTTTAAATAAAGCGTTACCACAGCGCCCAGTGTAATTGCTGAGTTCCAGCAATCATGTCAAATTAAGAAGAATGTTATTTCTTGGAGTCCAATTTCTCATTTATCACATTTATAAGGTCAAAGTCCAAAATCAGTTCAATTAAGTCCCACAGTCAATCGTTTCACTGTTAAAAGCGATGCAACCTAGTAATATCAGAAAAATATCGCTAAATACATGTTGGTACGAATATGTGACGCAACCGTTGTAATACTCAACGACTATCCTCTCTCCTTT
>JASGCC010004214.1:0-20730 GCA_030067915.1 Hydractinia echinata | reverse complement strand
ATGGGCGTGGATCGTGATTTGTACGGCGTTCATACCACTGAATTCAATATCACTCTTAACAATCTAACAAAGAACTACATCAATGGAGGTCCAACTGGTAAGTAAAGGCCGGTTTCCATACAGCTGCATTTTGCGCCCAGTCGTAAAATGCGCCGCGACTTTTATCACATATACCGAACCATTTCCATTTAGCGATTTTTGCTCACGTGTTTTTTGCAAAACATGACTGATGTAAACAGACGATATTTGTTGCTGCAAAATTTGAGAGTAGTCCTAGCAATATTTTTATGGCGTAGAAATAAACAACGTTGTAAAATACGTAAGAAAAACATGTGGATGAGACGACTTTCCATAGAAGGAAGAATCAAAGGACTATACAACGTTTTGCTTAAGGATTTAATGTTGTCAGATCACGAGTAGTCTTTTAAGTTTGTTTACAACGTTGTTTCTTTGTGCCTCCACAGACTCATTAATGTTATTTTGTTTTTCATCTACTTCACTTGATTGATATATATTCTGATTCTCTACATTCATTTGGCTTTGACAAAAATTTAACACAGAAACGAGATGTTGCCAGCCATCTTGAAATGATCTAATTAAAAATTCTTTTGTAATTCATGTAGATTTCTACCTTTTGATTGGCTGTTAAGCTGAAGCGCAAAATGTAGCTCGCAAAAAGTAGAGCCTGTTCAACTTTTTTTAAATCGCCCCAGCGCATGCAAAAGCGCGAGGTCAGCGGCATTATTCTGATAATGCGCATGCGTAGATCAAAAGTCACGGCGCTTTTTACGACTGGGCGCAAAATGCAGTTGTATGGAAACCGGCCTTAATTGAAGCTAGTAACAGATGTGACTATGGATTCTAATTGCATCTGAGAACTATATGTACGACAATTTTCAGTCCATGTTTTGATGTGCGAATCTTACTCCGCTATCCAACCTCGTTTTCAGGGCATTTAGCCTTTTTGATCTGCTGACCTACAATGTCAAAAGGGTAGGAACCCCTGGGAAAGAGGTTACCCCCTCCGCCTTTCATCT
The DNA here is from genome assembly GCA_030067915.1 of Hydractinia echinata. Classification (NCBI taxonomy): domain Eukaryota; kingdom Metazoa; phylum Cnidaria; class Hydrozoa; order Anthoathecata; family Hydractiniidae; genus Hydractinia; species Hydractinia echinata. The sequence goes on along the minus strand of JASGCC010004214.1, from coordinate 19,693 downwards.
CTTAACGGCCTTAAAATTTGTTAATCAAGATTGTCACATTATTTTTTCATCATAGGCATATTTGACCAACTCATTTTCGCACTGGAGATAAAGAGACATTTTGGGTACTACTTAAGTCAAAGTTTTTTTCCTTTCAATCTCGTTGTGATACTAAGCATGACATCTTTCTGGATTGACCACAACTGTGTGCCAGCTCGAGTGTCTATTCCGTTAATTGTCGTGCTCACACTCTCCAAGCTGACAATCGACATCAAAGGTTTATTGCCGTTTTCGCGTTCCACTTTATTTGTCGAATATTACCTCAACTTTTCAGTCCTGTTTGTGCTGACTGTCCTCTTCGAATACTGCATTGTGGGATTGTCGAAAACGAAAGCGAAAGAGGTACGTTGCAAGCATTCGATTAAAGTAAAATCGAAATTGTAAATTTAATAATTTTTCAAAAAAAACTCATTTTAGATCGAAATCGAAGAATGGGAAGAAGAAAAATCATTGTCCTCATTTATCGTCGTCGGAAGCGGAGGTTATTTAAAGACAGATTTTCTCGACATACCTACAATTTATGACGTTGCCCAACAAGAAAACCATATTGTCCATCCGATCGATCAGAAATGTCGGCTTATCTATCCACTGATGTACGTCCTGTATAACGCGGCGTATTTTGTCACGTGTGCTATATCGTACAGTAGCGACTGATGTGACGTCAGCAAATACATGTTTTTTATAAGCATAACGCTTACCGGCATTTTCAGGCTCAGATAGGAGAATTTTTTAACTATACGCTAAGTATATTGCTCAGCCATAATGACTCCTTCTGATGTGTGCTTTTTATTGGTATTTTAACTAGATAGTCTTAGAAAGCTTTAGTTACACCACTACAATGACTTGTTTTTTGTGAACACCACCACATTGTAGTATTTATAGTACTTATATTTATTATTGTTGAGTATAAAATTTAATAAATACAATTTACAATTATAAAAGCAAGCTACTAATTGTTATAATGGCGGAATTTTAGGAAAAGGTTCGTGATCGTTGTAACACGCGTAAAAAACGCGCTCAACAGTCTCTCTGGCGATGTCTTCAGGTATAGCTTTTATACACATCATGTGTTTTACTGCTCTTTCTCGAACGCATTCCTACAATAAAACAAACACAGAAATAACAATTAATTACAGTTTGTTTAGAAATAAATAGATTTTGTTGACTTAAGTTTAACCTGTTTCTGCGCTTTCCATCCAAATCTGAAACGTAAAAAGTTTTCTTTCCAGAAGAAACAATCACCCGATAAATTCGCGACACGTATCTAAACACACAAATGCATGCATCCATTCATTATGACTATCTAATTAACAAATCGTATTTTCCAGCCCAATTTTGTGTCGTCACACCCCTTTAATTAATGAAAAAAATGAAATTCATTTAACAAGATTTGAAGTGGTTAAATAAAACAAGTTTTAGAAATTCGCCTTAATTTTCTGAATTTTTAACAGTCCCAATGTTGTTTAAGTTTCCGTATTTTACATGCTAAACTGTTGCTTACTTGTTGCATGTTGACTATCTACTTGGAAATTCACTGTTGCTTGTTGACTATCTACTTGGAAATTCACGTGTCTACTTGCTCAGTAAGGTTAGTGTGTCTTCTTTGATTTTTAGGTGGCCTTTTACATGGATCCAAAATGAGATTTATCCGAGATGAGATTTCAAACCGCACTGAAACTTCGTGGAAAGGCTGCCTTAGACCATTGCTGTTTTATAATTTTTCTTTTTTTCACTGACTCACTTCAGGCTGTTGCCTACAAGTTGCTTCATTTTTTGAAAAATTCGAGCCACATGTTGCTTACGAGATGTTACTTATAAAAAAGCATAAAAAGTGTAATTCATGTTTTATTGACATAGGATTCGCTATAGTATACTAAGAAACAACAGAACCAGACCAAAAAAGAAGAATTGTCGCGATAGTTATTCAGCGTTGCCCCTTCTACCGGAAATAAAACGGGATTCTCAAACAAACTCAATACCCACTAACTTAGGATGTTGTTAACTGAAAGTAAACGAAGCAAAGCTTACAGAAGTACATGCCAAATGATTAAGATTGTCTTTATCAAACTTCACTCGACAAACATCGTAAGCATGTATCAGCTCATGTGTTAAAACATCGTCCATAAATTTTTGGTTTAGCAAATTATTTTCGCATACAACCACCTGAAAATAAAAAAACACTTAACAAATCAGTTAATAGAGCTACTTTCAAAAAAACTTTAAAATGGTGTCTCAAATACATAGTGATAAAAAAGAGGACTTTGTACGAGAATGTATCAGCCGTCAGAAAAGAAATGTCCCATGGCTTTTAGTGTGGATACATAAAACACCTATTACTTATGTTGAGAATACTGGCTATATTTTCTAAATTGCTAAATAGGATTACATAAAAGTATATATTTTCTGAAAGCCAGATAAATTCTCTATCGAATAGTGTTATTTTTGTCATTAAATAATAAACTGGGAAGACGTAAAAAATTGTCTAACATCTTTTTCGAGTCTAAAAAGTACAGACATTTAAACCCTAACGCATAAAAATCACACTATTCAGATCTACTCCACTTGAGTACCAAAAAGGTGGTCTCAATTTTGTTTTTCAAGGTCTCGTTCCGAATTTATATCGAAAATTTGCCTTTCGTGTTTCTTCGTTGTACCTTTTTGACCTTCACTGTAATAATATCTTAAGAATTCATTTGGGCACCATGAAATGGTCGTTGTTTTTAAATTTACTGGCTTACACGAAAGCCGATTGAAGTGGCGAAAAAAAGCTATGATAGAACGGAGGAGTGCGCACACACAGGAAAAGCAACCGAAACATTTCGTATCTCTTCATAGAGGTTCAATCAAAAATATATATTGGGTAACTTCAAACTGTGAAATTAAATACCTACTTAATATTTTATAAAAATACCGACAGTGAAAGATTGTTAATGAAATATCGAGGTATTCATTGATGCATTATTTATCTCCCATTCATGTGTGTATTTATGTGTATTTTCGAACATTTGACATGCAACAACGAAACATATAAAATACGTGACGATACGAACATGCAAAGAAAATGCGCGATAATCTACTACTCTATCATATTTTTTAGCTTGCTGTCCGTGCAAGTGTTACTGCTGTATTTCCAATTTTCAAAACACACAAAAAAAAACACGCGACATATTATGCAACCTCTTCAACGGTGCGTTGATAGAAAAGCTTCACAGAAGATGAAGAGAAAAGTTCCTGATACATGCATCAACAAAGCAGGCCAGAAACGAAATGCCTTTGTATTTTATATAACTAAATCCGTCCCTGGATACGAGTGTTATTTATATGTACTTCTTCACCAACTACAAGCAGTTTATCCTCGAGAATGCAACGTTGATTTTGTGATCCTCCACGAAGCTGGATATCAATTTAAAAACGCTATCAAAGAATTTAAAAACATCAAACTTCGAGCAGTGAAAAGTTTACATTATTCCAAAGCAGACTGGTACTATACCAACTGTTACATCAAACTAGAAGCGTTTTCACTCTACCATACCTACGACCGCATAGTGTTTTTCGATGTTGATGGCCTACTCATGAAAAATCCGTACCCTTTATTTAAGTTAGACCTTTCTCCATTTGAAGTGGGCGCATCATACTGCAACTGGTTCTACCCAGAGAAATGGCTAACATCCAGCATATTCGTAGCTGATCTTAGTGTTAAATTATACAAAAAGATAAGCAAGGTTTACTCGATGGACTTAAACACTTTATATCCGAACCGTAAAAGGATATTAGACATGGAAATTTTTAACTGGATTTTTCAAGAGGGTAAGAAATTAAAGACATACTCAGACTTGATAAATATGGACAGTCACTACATCGACCCCGACTACAACAAGTTTTACAATTCCAGCAAAGTTCCATACTATGTACACTTCAGTCACATTAAACCTCACTACAACAAGAGAAGTTCGGCTTGCATTGACAGAACAAAAGTGAAAGCTAAACCTGAATTTTATCAAATACACAGAGATTTTTGGATATATTATTACATGTATTGCTAGCGAAAGTAGCCTTTAAAAAAGATACATTTTTTTTAAAAAAAGCATGGTGTCCTTCTTTTCTCCGCCTTGTCATACCTAATGAAAACTCCTCAAAATGCCTCAAAATAGCCTTAATGCTGCCTAATGTCTACGTAAGATGACGACATGCTTTATCAACCTTTTTTTAAACAGTTTTAAAAAAGAAAGATCTTAAACATTTACAATGTATTCACAGTAGTTCAATGTTGATCACTAATGTTGTGTTGTTGTGCAAATGGCATCAACAAATTAATGTTTCTTCTTTAAAAATGCCACTGCCCTTTATGTTTCAAGAGGTTTTCTTTTGTACATTAGGCTCAAATTATTATTAAGCTCCTAAAGTTTATGCTAGAGTTATGCTTTAATTATGCTTAATTTTTATAGACTTCCCTTGCTATGCTTAAAAAGGTTATGCTTATAAAAAGAGTGTCATTGTAACCATCCAACCATCTGTTTCTATGTATTCTATTTGAAACTGAAAAATACGAGGAGCATAAGTGTCAAGAAGAATTTAGAATTTTCATAAAATTTCAAATGAAAACGTAATCAAAAAAGATTTATCTTGAATTCTATAAAGAACATGAATGATACAGTGTTTTTTAATTTTAATTTTAAAGTTACACGGTCTCCTAAGATTTTAAATTATAAATATTAAGGAAACTCACCTCTTTTTTGTCGATATCAAATGCTGCGTATAATTTAGGATCACATGGTTCGCACACAATATTTTTCTCCTCAAATCCCATATCACTATAAAAAACATTAAAAAAAACATTACAATACTGTTTACCCTTGGTAAAAATCCTCAAATTCGTTTTTTTTTTGTACTATACAATTTATAAATTGTTTTTCTACGACTTACCAGCCAAGTTTTTTTAAGCCATCCAACAACACTTTAACGTATTTCCCTAAAATAATGAACAACAAACTTCAATCAAAGGTACCACCTGGATCATCCTAAGCAGCTTTGATTATTCTGCAAGACTGAATAAAGAACATTTTTATCTGCACTTACATAGTTCTTCTAAATACTTAAATAGTCATTTAACACAATTCAAAGTTATGCAAAAAGCATTATTGGCAACTTGGTTAAAACCTGTATTTCAAAAATTATACCTTATACATATATATTATACAGCGTTTTATGTTAATCTCAGCTAGATTAATGGGCACAAAAGTAAAGGTTAACAAACTGTAAGCTTATGTTTATGCCATGGTTTCAGAAAAGGCATTAGCATTAGATGTTAAAAGCAGATTGGAAAAAATCTAAAGTGTTTGTAGATCCTGTAAAACTGTCAGGGCCAACTGCAGATTAACCCATTTTTCTTAAATAAGCCATACAGTTAACTCCCAGTAACTCAAACATCCAAGGGACCGAGGAAAATAGTTCGACTTAACAAATGTTCAAGTTAAAAGAAGCTCCGGTTAAGTTGAATTTGGTCTAAAATGAAATTATAATTTGAGTTAAAGCAAGTTAGTTACCAGGAAAGAGGTGCAATCTTGGCAATGAAAAAAGCATGCAAGTCCCTTGTAAATTGAATTTTCCTTAACAAACAACATTATCTATCTATATTACATCAGGAGTTAACTAAAAAAAAATTAAAATTTGACATTTATCTGGTATTTAATTTCCTTTTCCTTAGTAAAAAGTTCGATTTATCCGAAGAAACCCAATGGGTCGAATTAACAAAAGTTTGAGTAATCTGGGGTTTGAGTTAACCCGATTTTTTTATAAGAAAGTATTAACGAAAGTTCAAGGAACCCAAGAAAATGAAACGAGATAATGAAAGTTTGAGTTATCCGGTGTTTGAGTAAACTGTAGTTTAATTAGAAGGTGTTTCATATACAGACCATGGGTGTAAAATTGCGGACCAGATTTTAAATACATTTGGATAAATGCTGAGATGTCTCTGACTGAAAAATTTCCCGTTTTGCTGAGTACATCCGATAATTATTAATTGGAACACTCTCCATCTGTTTTAATATTATGGTCTCTCCGTCTTAGTTTTTGAATTATTAATGTGTGCACTCTAGTGCAGTCAAATTGTGCAAAAAAATAACATTTTTGTGCAAATTGAGTAACAAGCATGAAATTTAGCATAGTCGTATGTAGTTGTGATGAATAGAAACTATTCAAGCCTCAAACCCAATCAAAAACACTACTCTGGTGTATTTTACAGACCAGAATAGGTTGCCTCAGTAATAAAATTTTTTTTCTCAAAAAATATCTATTGTTATATATCATTGGAAAGAGCGTAAAAAATGCAACAGATTTCATGTAAGAAGTCTGAAAAAGTACTGGTAACGATATACTTACAAGCTTTTGAAGAATTTTGTAATAAGGGTTCACTTTTGAGAGAAAAATGCCTGATGTTATGATACAAATAATATTTTTTTGAAATTTGATCTACAAAATTGTTCCGTCTATCTGGGCCTTTATAATTTCTTGTAGTTTTTACGTATTAGACAATGTTGACAATGCCGAATATAGAATGTATAAAAGAAGAATGAAATTTTGTAATTATGATTAACTACTAAGTTTTATTTCGTATATAACAACATTGAAATACACAAATGATACCGGTTTTTCGTCTTGCAATACAAAATACAAGTAAAACACACATTCAGCACATTATTTGTCTTCGAAATTAAGTTTGAATTCCTGCGCGTATTGTATCAACTGAGTGATCCTGGTTAAAATATGATGAATTCTGACAATTTTTAGTCGAAGACATCTCAGCATTTATCCAAATGTTTTTAAATGTGGTTGCAAAGAGAAAGTTTGGAGCCACATGCAGAGAAGTGTTTAGTGCAGAAGAGAAGTGTCAAACTGCAGAGGAGAAGTGTGAGAATACAGTAGAGAACTGTTTGGATCATAGAAGAGAAGTGTTTTTAATTTGGAAGAGAAGTTAGCCATAGGGGCCATTGTTCTGTCCAGATTGCAAAAACGGCCTGTATATAAACAGGACGGCCGGATTATGTACACATGGCTCGATTATGTTTTATTTGCCCAGATTATGCCGTGGTGACCGGATTATGAACGCTGATATAATGGCTGGCCAGGCAGGCTGTGATTGGCTTTTTCTTCGAACTTTAGTGAATGAAACATTGACGAATTACTGTCACAGAATGATGGATTTCTCTGCAAGATAGAACACCATTGAAAACTAGGCATAGCGAAAGAAAAAAAGTCTCGACGTAATTTTTTCTCTGCAAGACAAAACACCATTGAAAACTTGGCATAGCGAAAGAAAAAACGTTTCGACGTAATTTTTCTCTGAAAGATAGAACACCATAAACTAGACATGGTGAAAGAAAAAAAGTCTTGACGTAAATTGCCAATCTCAAAATTTGTTTCCACGAAATTTCGTTTCATTTGAGAACAACAACAACTTTGCCACCAGGGCTATTTGCTTGTCACGAATGATATAGTCAGCCCCGATTATGTTCGTTTTATAAGTGAGGAATAATGTAAAAGTGTCACACATAAGCCGGCCTGCCCTGATTATGTTCGTTCTATAAGTCTCAAATAATATTAGACTGTCGTTCGTTTTTTAAGTAAACCATGATATTAGACTATCATACATAAACCAGCCTGCCCTGATTATGATTGTTCTATAAGTGCCAAATAATATTTTTTAACTGTCATACATAGCCGGACTGTCCTGATTATGTTGCCCCGATTATGTATTTTCTGCCCTGTTTATAAACAGGGCAAGCTGCCATACATAATCCGGGTAGGGTTCATAATCCTGGCAGAACACCATCGTTAAATGTGACCATGCTAATTTTGTGCTGATTGGTTAATTGTAATTCGCGGTTTGCTATGAGGTGGATTTGAATTTTAGGAATTTGCTCTGATGTTTGAGACTGAATTTGATATCCTTGAAGAAAGCTTAGTTAACTAGGCTACGGCGAGATTTAATGTCAAATGAAAAAAAAGAAACGTTAAACCTAAAATCCACCTTTCGCCGTTTAGCTACCCACAAACGTTAATTAAATTGATTGACGTTTCTCGAGCCCCTCTAACTCACCTTTACAGCATGATTTTTCCAACATTTTTTCACATTTTGTGTGAGAACGTGATGTTTGGGTATTTTGTGTTGAACGGTGCAATGAGCCATTTTGGTCAAAATGAGTAACGGTTGGGTTCTCTGGCGCACATGTGGACTCGACCATTTCGAAAACGAAAGCCGGACTTTGGAAAGAACCAATATGGCGCGGTATATTTTTAAACAGAAAGTATTAAAAAGCGGGTCCGCGCGCCATAAACCTAACTACACGGGCCGTTTATTTACAAACTGGCCGTCAACGAAACATGTCGAATTAATCTACTACATCATGAAAGGAAAGGAAAATGTTTGATGCCTAGTCTAGTTAACGAATTTGTGAATCGCTAGTAAGATTACCCATGTATTTACTTCCTTTTGAGGTTATGTAGCAGTTAGGGAATTGACGAATCTGCAAATTAGGACTAAGTTGTGGATTAAAGCACCCAGCGCCTCCTATTTAGGACGAATCAATTTTTGGAAAGGCTAGCTAGCTACAGTACAGTCGGAATGTAACCTTCCGCGTACGCGCTATACAACACCTTTTCCTGCAAGTCGGAAGCCCTTTAATTTTTTGTTTATCGTAATTACTTTAATGATCTTTGCGACAGCTATGTTGCGAGTGATTTAACGTGGTGCCGTAGATTAGTGGTTATAGCTCTCGTACTCTGTGCGGGAGACCGGGGTTCGATTCCTCTTGACGGCGATTCAACATGGGCGAGTGAATGTTACCATAGCCCCGGGTTAACCCAAGCCATGTGAGGGAAATTGGGCAGATGGCTCACTGTGTGAGCCGTTGGATGTTGCCGGGAGTTGTCTAGTAGAGCGCGGGTCCTAATTGGGTTTGCGTAGGTAGCTCAAAATGAGCATTAAATACTCTAGGACTCTCCATCTAAGCCATGGCCCCTCCTGGAAATAATAGACAGGGTATATCCCTCGATATTTGTGAGGCTAGCCATGTAAAATGTGCACATCTATCTATCTATCTATCTACAAAAGCTTCGCGATAAAACAATAACTGTAATTATTTTCTCATAACTGTGAGTTTTATTGTTAAAACTTATTAAAAATAAAATCCCCTTAGGTATTAGCGCAAGTAATGAAATTTAATGATTTGTTAACTACACGAAAGATTAAAATAAATCGCGCAAAAACTATTGTTTTTAAAAATGTTTTTTTTTGCATGTTTTTTTATATCTTTCAAACTTGATCCGTTTTAAAAATATATACTACATTTACGAGAAACTGTCTTAGACAGTTTGTTGTGGTCTTTGTTGACCTCAGTTGCAATTATATAAAGTACACATACATCCTCCGAGACCCCTCATATCCGCCAAACTTGCATTTTTTATTGTTGTTTTTCCCTGCGCGTTGTCAGCAATTAACAAAACTTTAGGAATAACTTTAGCAGCATAACTTTAAAATAGTCTTTGTGCATAAAAGTAATTTTCCATTTACTCGGACGCTCTCCCACCTCGTTCTACCACAATTTAGTCAATGAAGAGGCTAGGTGTGCAACGCTTTGCATGTCCAAAAGTGTTTCTATGTTGTCAAGGCGTGCGATTCTCAATTCTTCAATAACTGTCTATACAACGGAGGAGGGTGTTAACTCCTTTCACTTATAAAAAAACTGAAAAATAATTTTAATAAAAAATGTTAGTGTTGTTTTAATGTTTTTCATGCAGTCTTATAAAAAATCTACGTCCCACACGTGCAAATTTTTTTAAGGAATATAGTATAGGCAAAAATATGTTATATCATAATGGAGGAGGGTGTTACGACAAACATATTCTGCGATGTATTTTTTATATTATTTTTGCTATAAAGCGGACTGACTATTTGGGCAATAGTCAGCAGTATTTTAGCTAGCAAACGTATTTCACCATTATATAATATATGATATGTTATAATAATCCTAGTGAAGGAGGGAGTTACGACAATAACGCGTATCTTGTTTTTTTCTGGAGTCTTTTCAGATTGGCGTCACGATTACTTATGCAAGTTACAGTTTTACAAAAAATTTAAACCCATGTATGTACCGAACGATGTATTGAAATCGTGTTCTGAAAATATAAGATATCTTAAATCTTCCTTCAAGATAAAAATTAAGAGTACAGTAAAGTTTATTTTTATATTTTTAATTGCTTTTCTTTACAAATTCTATAGACTTCGCGCCCAAAGTATTCTCAACATCGTCACACGCAGGTTATTGTTATTTATACAATAAGTTTCCCTGATCTTTTCAATTTCTCACAGTGTAATTATTTTCTCTAAAAGACAATCTATTATGAAAGTAATTATTTATGCGAGTTGCGCATACGCGGAAGGTTACATTCGGACTGTACTATGTTGTCAACTCTGGCAGAGTTTTTTTATTTTTGAAACAAAATGCCCCCAATCCATTTCTCTCTATGTATGATCATCAAAGAGTGTTTGGTTTTGACCTTGATCGTAGTTTAATAGATGATTATGTTTTTATGAAGCTTAATGAGATGTTTATTACCCAAATATTCTGTTAATTATGGGCTAGTAGATATTTACTTAGCAGTTTTCCTGATTGTATAGCTAGGTGTTTTTTAATGTGGCAAGTTTGGTCTCACTGGAAATGACAAGCTTTTTTATTTACTGACTTGGTATTTGTTGTGGTCGCTGTACCAACTTCCTAAATCTTCTCCATGTCCCATTGTTCTTCATACAGAATCAAAACATTACGCCACACTGAAATTCATCTAGCTAAAAAAGCCCATACTTTAAATCAGAGAAAAATCTGGGAAAAAAGTTCACTCCAGAAGTATCAACAAAAAAGTGCCCGAACTCAACCTCTTGGTGCCATTTCTTTCTTTTGTTTTAAAGGCACGTAATCACCATGTTGGCAAATATGGATAGATAGATGTGCATATTTTACATGGCTAGCCTCACAAATATCGAGGGATATACCCTGTCTATTATTTCCAGGAGGGGCCATGGCTTTGATGGGGAGTCCTGGAGTATTTAATGCTCTCTTTGAGCTTTGCAAACTCAATTAGGGTCAGTGCTCGCCAGACAACTCCCTGCCACATCCAACGGCCCACACAGTGTGCCATCTGCCCAATTTCCCTCACATGGCTTGGGTTAACCCGGGGCTATGGTAATATTCAATTGCCCATATTGAAGCGCAGCCGCAAACGTTTTACAGATCCCTATTTTGTTGTAAAAACTGAAAGATATAAATGATAAAACAAAATCCTGAAAATTTTAGATCAGAACATGTTTAATTATTTTACTAAAATCCCAAACTCACCCTAATTTCTCTCTGCCTACATAGCCACCATTGCAATTTATTCCACGATTCACACTAAAATTTAATCAATGAGGGAGAACATGTGTAGCTCCATTTCCATCAAAATGCTTTTTATAAATATATCAACAAAGTTCATACTATGATAAAATCGATCAAAGTTTCTGTGCTATTCTATATGAACTAGTCGGTAGCCCGTGGAAAAATCCACAGGTTCTCCCGTTCTTTTTATATCGCATTGCGTGCGTCTCGCTACTTGCGGTACCATTTTGCGTGACAGACAGACACATACAGGTATTATAATATAGATTAAACGTTTTAACTTACTCAAATCAGGCTTCTTTGCAACACCTAACTACTTCTTGATGTTTTTAAAGACAGCTTTGCCTCCCTTTTGCCTTACTTTTTGATGGTGTTCCTTTGTTCACACAGTCGCTTCTTATGAAGGAAGTATTGTCTGTACATTTTGTTTTGGGAATTTCCCTTTTTATGCTTTAAAATTATTTATCTCAATAGTTCTTTAACTATTTTTAAAGTCTCACTTTGGGCGCTCTTCCCTGTTCAAAAAATGGCAAAAATTATGCAATAACCCTGGCCATACATTGTAATAAATGGAAGAGCGCGTGATAAACAATAATTATCATACCGTAATGCTTTGAATAGACGCCCCTCCTTTTCAGTCATTTTTTAAATAAACGGCCCCCTCGAATAGACGCCCCTTCCCTCATAAGAGGGCGTTTATTCGAGGCGATAGTAAAAGTATACTTACTTACTTTTTTCCTAAATCTTAGGTTAAGGTTGGAAATTTAGTTTTTCGCTTTTGAAGTTCACTCTCCAAAACATGTGAATATATTTTATTTTCTGTTGTGAAGATATATATTATAGGTATCCTTAAAAACTGCAAAAGAGACAAAGTGTAAAAAAATTAATAAACGCTCCCCTCTTTTAAACGCCCCCCTTGAATAGACGCCCCCAAAAATGTCAAAAAGTTTAATAAACGCCCTGGGCGTTTATTTGAAGCATTACGGTAATTATTGACCAAAGCAAAGAGATATACCTACGATTTCTTTTTGTTGTTTTGTTTTGCTGCTGATTTATTGTTTTACAAAAGCAATTTAGCAAACTCTGCCTCTGTGCTCATAAAAGGCAAGGCCGTCTGTTTACCTACGACTGAAAGGTTTTTTTTTGCGACAACTCGCTTTTTGGCTGGGATTGAGTGATAAAGGAATTTGTGAAATATGGCAATTGGAAAAAACAACAAGAAATGTATGAAATTAAAGCACCATTATTTCTAGTTCTAGTAACTTTTAGATCTTCAAATTTTCAGGATAGTCATAACTCGTCCTGGAGCTTGAAAAAAAAAATCAAAAAAATGTATAGGTTAATTTTGCATTAAAATTTTTAAATTTGACCAATTGGAGCAATCAGATTGCTTTTTTTTTTTTTTTATCAAACAGTTTAGATAAGTTTCAATGTTTACGTTTTGACAGATTTAAGGTGCATATATATCATATATACATTGCAACTCCCTGCAACATCCCACAGCCCACACGGTATGCCATTGGATATACCCTGTAAATAGATTAAAATAAAATAGAAAAAAATTATGCAACCATCCACCATTATGATTGTTAAATACTTACAAATGTTTGAAGGAAGAAAACTCAAAAAATGGAGACATGCACTAACTGAATAATTGATTTAATCTTAGCAAAATAATCTTAACCCAGTTCATATAAGTTGTGTAAGAATAGATTTCATTAATACTTCAAACCGCCTTGAGGACTGTACAATTAAGTTCATTAGAAACTGTAGAAAAAATTAACTTTTGATTCTGGTTTCAAAATTTGTCTTAAATTTCATTAACTTGTGGGTATTTTCTTTATATTTGTTGAGCTTGTTAGAACCAAAAGTTAGCTTTTTTCATAGTAAGCTTGTTCAGTGAAACATAGAAACTATTGTAATCCGTGTGTTTCCTCATATACTCAATTTTATAAAATGATTTAGGAGAAATAAAGAATTCTATGTACAGGACAACGAGACAAGAAAATGTAAGTTTCATTTATTACAGCTTATTCGTACGAAGCTAATTTTATTTTTGAATAAGGCAGTGAATTAAAAAAAGCAGTATTTAGTATGAAAAACTCTGACTTTTTAGGTTTAAACTTAACTCTGTTAATGGAAAATTTGACATTGTTTTTGCTGGAGGTAAGAAAGTCAATATATTAAAAGTATATTTGATTATTTTTTTCTTTTTAATTGCTTTTTATATATATCATAGATTTGGATACTGAAGATAAAGCAAAAATCGTAAGTTTGATTAAAATTGTGGAAATACAGGTCAATTTATTGGTGTAACATAACTTCATTTACGAAAAAAATGTATAGCCAGATACAGGCCTAACTCTGAATTATAAATAACCATAAAACAAACAAGTTATTCAGTAGGAATGAATTATTTAGTTATGATTTAGATTTTGTGTGTTTAGCTTAAGGGATATACCCTGCCAATATTTTTTGGCAGGGATGGCAAAGGCAGTTAGAGTGTCTAAAGTTCTTGTTACAGAAACTCTTGAAATTTCTGCTCAACTAGACAACAGCCATGTAGGTTCCAGCAATGACCTATTGGACATGATTCAATCGCTTAATCAAAGAATCATTACCTGAATAAAGTATACTACACAAAAAGCATCATTTATAGTTATGATAAAGCTATATGTTGTTAACTGTACTTCTTAAGAAAGCAGTTACATACTTATCACTTGCTTTTTTGCCAAAATTATTTTGACTGAAAATGCCTAAAATATTTTGACTTTGTATTTGGTTTGATTAAAAAATGTATGATTTGCTTATAGAAATGCATCCGTGGCACCAGTGCTGGTCGACGGAAAAATGCAGAATGGAAATCACATTTATTTGATAAAAAGAAGCGGGGACAAACAGATGTATCAAAAATTAAATCAAATAAAACTTCAAAACTAAGACTAGCGAAAGATAGAGAAAGAAAACTTGCACCAAATGTAACTCCAAGAACTGACGAAGAACTTGAAGAAGTACTTGTGCCAGATATTTCAAATGACAGAAAACAATCAGGAACTAAAAAAGATGCAGAAACTGAAAAAGATGCAGAAACTGAAAACAGTAGTAATGTTTCTATAACTAGAAGAGATACTTATTTAAAACAGTATAAAAACGACGATTCATCTTACGTTTCACAAGAACAATTAAATACATTATTCACTGAACTTTTTAATGAAGCAGAAGCTGAAAAAGTCGAGAAACCACCTTCCATACAAAGTATGTTAATTTTTGTATAGTTCTGCACACTTATAAAACTTGTGTTGACTTCAAAAACAAGGAAAATATTTTGATATATTCTTGAAGCAACTATCATTTGAAACAAACACAATCTAATGTTTTCTTGTGCTTTTTGCAGGTCCAAACAATGAAACAAAAGATATTCCTATTGAAGGTTGGTGACTATATTTTAAAAATATATTTGAAGATATATAGGATAGATATATTTAATGTGAATTTATTTTTAAGAATCGACTTTAATGCACAGTTTAAGACAGGAGGAGATCAGAAAAAAACAAGCCACACCTGATTGTGAATATTACCCATGGGGGAGACCAGGTGGTGGTGCACCAATCAAAGCTGAGGACCCAGGAAATATAAGAGCAGAGCTACGGAGAAGTGTAATTTACTATGTTATCAACTCACTTCGCAATTTTCTTGCAATGTTGAAAGGAAAGAACGAACTTATAAATTATAAAGTCTTATTTTTTTTTAGATAAAACTTCAAGATGAAAGGCAGGAGGCAGAAAAACTAAACGAATCTTTGAACTCTTCTGGTAACGCTGAAAATAATCTTAATAAATCTATGTCAAAGAAAAAGTAAGGATTCTTCAGTACGATTGAAATCTTGCCTTTGTTTTTTTTCGTGGCATTCCTTCTATCTGTGAGTATTTTCAATTTTTGGCAACTGTGATTCTATCTTGTAGCCGATCATTTGCCAGAGGTCAAGTTAAACAGCAACACGAACTCGATGACTTAGAAAAACGAAGATTAAAACATCTTGAACACGAGGTAGTGTTATACAGAAATTTTGTTCGGTATAACGAAATCGGTTAAACTGGTCGTTTGCTGGTAAAAAAAGCGGGTTCGCCTGTCGTATATGTTCCGACCATTAGATTTTTGCTTGTGGTACATATTCCAGTCATCGCTATTTCGCGCATGTTTAGCTCAAAGTAACGTTTTGGCTACCATTTTGAACAAAATACGACTATTATTATGGAGATTTATTTTTATTAGAGAGAGATTGCGAAACAAGTTGAGGAGAAAAGACTTGCAAAGAAGTTGGCTAGAGAAGCACAACTTAGAGAAGAACAAGAAGCAGAAGCAAGGTTTCAAAGAGAACGTGAAATGCTGCAAAAAAGAATGGAAGAAGAAAAGAAGAAGCAAAAAGAAAAAGAGGTATTTTCTTGACAATTGACCTATTCTGTTGTTGTAAGGAGTGTTCAGCGTTTTACATCCAATTTCTTTCACATCGGCAAAAATAGCCGTGACATGCCATTTACCTGTCTACCTTGTTAATCCACGTCGGCAGTTGTTGAGTGCCGACGTGAATTGATGTTAGTTATGTTTTGTTATTCAGGAGGAGAAGAGGAAACAGCAGGAACTAATTGAAGAAAGTATCAAGAAGGCGTATGATGAGGCTGTCCAGGTAAATATTATAACTTTCTTTTATAAAACCCATCATTTGTTTGAAGTTACACTCCTAGTTGTAATCGATTATTTTGTTCTGTTTTAGGCGAAAAAGCAGGCTCGTTTAGCTCGTACAATGAATGCAGGTTAGTTTTGTTTTAACTAATTCTAACTATTAGTTTTCTTTTTTGAAATCCATCAAACCAACCCATTCTACTTATGGGAAACATTTTAATGTGTAAGTTATGAAGATAGGTACAAGCAAATCTGGGCAATTCCCCCTGCTTGGGCAGATCCCCTTTCGCCTTTATTGCACAGCAACTGACAAAAAGATTTACAATCATGACGGAACATAGGAACATTCTGTAAAAATGATATAACAATCTTATCCGGTTCTCGATGTACCATTATTGAGTATGTTTGTTTTGCTCGTGTAGAAAAAACAGATAATGAAACACAATCGAGAAAAGCTAAATATGAGAGCGAGGCTACCCAGATAAACCATCAAACTTATCGAAAGCAGTACTCTAATGAAAGTGAAAAGATTACCTCTCAAAAGTTGAAAGAAGAGACTTCATATCTGCCAGTGTCTGGAGATGAAAACGAATTGACAAGAAATTCTATACGAAGTAGTCACGAATACGAAACTGAAAAAAAGACAATAACGAAAGCATCGAAAATTCCAAAACCCAAAAAAACAAAAAATGCTCAAAATGATCAGCCGCAAGAATCTCGAAAAGTTAAAAAGAAAATTAAGAAACGGTCATCCGAGTTAACAGAAAACAACTACGTGGAACACTGTCAAGTTGAAACAAAAGATGAAACAAGAAAGTTAAACAGGAGAAAAGAGGAGAAGAATGCAGAGGAAACTTTGAACAATCTGGTCGATGATTACCTTGTCCCGTTCCATCGAACCAAAACAGAAGTGCTACAACACGACGACATTGAAGACTGGTCAAAAGAATCTGTCAGAAGAAACGATGATCCCTTTGATATAGAGGTATGCTATATTGATGCATTAACTGTCTGTTTGAGAGAGTTTTCTTCTTGAAGGTGTAGTTTAATTTTTTCCAGCGTTTCTCTTCACCCGAAACACCGTCACGACGACAACAACAAATTATCAAGCAGTTGCATGCTTTGAGACAAGTAAGATTTTGTCGCGCATTTTGTTTTTATTTATTATTTAGCGTTCGTTTTTTTCACTCTTTCGATCCTTCAGGTATACTTTAAATTTTAGTTAAAATGATTTTGTGTTGAAAGAATTCATTTTTGCTTATAAAATGTATTCTTGGAAGAGATGTAAGAAGTGCAGTGTAAAATTACAAAACAAATACAAAACAAAGACAAAAAACAAAACAAATGGCAATGTTATCAGCGGTCAACAAAGCAATACTAAACGATTTCATTTAGCCAGGCGAATGACTCATTCACCTGGCGTTGTTTCCGTGATATTTCCACCATGTTCTACCGCCATTTAGACTCTTGTTTTACGCTATTCAAGAACAAACAAGAACACTTCCGTCTTGACTATCTGTGCAACAGAAAACAATTTCCGGTTCCCACACAATAGTAGTTCCTAGTAGTTCTATTTATACACCAAAACAAAAGCGTTTTGCCGTGCCGTCCTCTGTCGTTTTCCACGCATGCGCATTATCGATTTCCATACTAGAAATTGTCAATCTCGCACTTAACACAGTTTATTTCTTACTTGATCAGGCTGAAAGTTCATCTTGCCATCCTCATTCCTGAGATTTAGGTTAGAAAATCAAGAAAATACAGAAAATAAGTTACACCCAGGCGAAACGCGCAGAAACGTAGAGGGTGTATAGGTAGGGTAGTCTATATATGATACAAAAATATTCTTAGGTAAATCACATTTTTCGCGGGGTGATGTTTATGGAGGACTTTGAGATTATCAGAGCGTAAAGGACGGTTTGTATTTAATAGCGCTGTTGCATATACCGCAGCTTCAAGTGGATTCATTTACAGCAGTCTTCTTCTCGTGACTATGTTTATGTTCAACTTAAGTTTACCCTAATAATAATGATTTGTCCTAGTCAAGATTCTTAGTGAAAATCACTTATTCCTATAAATTTTTGTAACCCTCGTTGTGAAGCGTATTTAAAAACAATCTAAGCTTGAAGCGATTAAAATATGCTGAAGTACAATATAAGAAATAAACAACAATTTTGTATAAACAAGCAAAGAAGGTAAAAACACATTTATAGCTATATTTTTTTCTAAAAACATAAAAAAGTTTACGAGCTAATTAGATATATATTTCATGCCTGATCTATCATATCGCAATATTTGCGATATGATAGATCAATTAGACAAAAACCTCGTTGAAAGTTATCATCCAAACTAAATCGACGCTATAAACCTTGCTGCAAGAGTTTTCACGAGGAAAGTAAGTTGTGCTAAACACCTCGCACACTCTATATAACATTCTCTCTGTGTGGTCATGTTTTATGTAAGCATATACCACGTGACATAAAAACAAGCTGTTACAATGCAGTGTAACATGTGATTAAAAATGTCACTGGAGCTTACGATCAACTGAAAATCGAGCGCTAAATTTGTCAACAACCCAGTGAAGTTAAAGCTAAAAAAAATAAAATGATATAATTCTGGAGCACGTCTAAATTAAACCATACTATGTAAGCAGAGATGGAATAATAATAAACAAGAAGCCCAGGGGCTTGAAGATTTCCGCCATTAGCCTAAAAGATTTTAAAATTTGAAGTTGATCTTGAAAACGGAGAATTATGGGGTAAACAAATCATTGAGTATTCTCAATTATTATTGTAACTAACCTGCAATGTTAAAATACAACTCAATAAATAAAAAATAAAATTCATGAATAATTAATTAATTAGTTCTGCTGAATATAGCTTTAGTCTACGTGCTTGAAAAATTGTACAGAAAGAAATGACGTAACATCAAAGATGGCGCATTATGAGACGATCTTCATTATGCTACACTGCACGAGCTTTAACTTTCGTTAGCATATAAACTTTAAAATAAAGTATTGTTCATTGGATAATAAAACAATCTGTTGCACTGTTAGGATTCTTATTGGCTTAAAACTCATTTTAGCCTCGTTCTCAGAAAAAAATATTTAGCCTGGATAAGTTTCGGGCGTCCAGCCTAGCTGCGCTGTCTCTATCTATCTCTCTATCTCTCTATCTCCTCAGGCGATTTTAAAGATTCCGCCTTCGCTGGCGCAAATCAACAAAAACTAGATTGGTATTTACTTAATAACAATAATTTTAGTCAGTAGCAACTATGTCGTCTTTGCTATAACTGCAACTTTCAACGGATTTCACAGGAAGATATTTGTTTGTGTATAATTTTTCTAACGAGACAAATCTTGTTTTCTAGGGATTGATGGAAAAACATAGAGAACATATTTTACCCGAATACCACGCCTATTGATCGTCCATAAAATATACATAAAAAAATAAAAATTATTTTCCGTTCGTTCAAATGTTATGTTAAAAATCCATACTATAATTTTTACTACTACGAATTATAAACTTTTACTTTGCCCTGTTTAC
>JASGCC010004213.1:0-20730 GCA_030067915.1 Hydractinia echinata | reverse complement strand
AAAAATATTTTCATTTTTGATGAGACGCCGAATGAAAGCAGTTTAATCGCCGGCAACCGAAAACCCGCGATTTCCCGTAAATCCCGTATAGTCGAATGTATACAAAGAAAGTAAGCAGGGAGTAAACTCATTTCCCGAACGATTTTTAAAATTATTTTTTCACCACTAAAACCCATGAGACTTGTAGTTTTCAAAAATATTTTCATTTTTGATGAGACGCCGAATGAAAGCAGTTTAATCGCCGGCAACCGAAAACCCGCGATTTCCCGTAAATCCCGTCGGCCCGTATAGTCGAATGTATACAAAGAAAGTAAGCAGGGAGTAAACTCATTTCCCGAACGATTTTTAAAATTATTTTTTCACCACTAAAACCCATGAGACTTGTAGTTTTCAAAAATATTTTCATTTTTGATGAGACGCCGAATGAAAGCAGTTTAATCGCCGGCAACCGAAAACCCGCGATTTCCCGTAAATCCCGGTCGGCCCGTATAGTCGAATGTATACAAAGAAAGTAAGCAGGGAGTAAACTCATTTCCCGAACGATTTTTAAAATTATTTTTTTCACCACTAAAACCCATGAGACTTGTAGTTTTCAAAAAATTTTCATTTTTGATGAGACGCCGAATGAAAGCAGTTTAATCGCCGGCAACCGAAAACCCGCGATTTCCCGTAAATCCCGGTCGGCCCGTATAGTCGAATGTATACAAAGAAAGTACAGGGAGTAAACTCATTTCCCGAACGATTTTTAAAATTATTTTTTCACCACTAAAACCCATGAGACTTGTAGTTTTCAAAAATATTTTCATTTTTGATGAGACGCCGAATGAAAGCAGTTTAATCGCCGGCAACCGAAAACCCGCGATTTCCCGTAAATCCCGTATAGTCGAATGTATACAAAGAAAGTAAGCAGGGAGTAAACTCATTTCCCGAACGATTTTTAAAATTATTTTTTCACCACTAAAACCCATGAGACTTGTAGTTTTCAAAAATATTTTCATTTTTGATGAGACGCCGAATGAAAGCAGTTTAATCGCCGGCAACCGAAAACCCGCGATTTCCCGTAAATCCCGGGCTCGGCCCGTATAGTCGAATGTATACAAAGAAAGTAAGCAGGGAGTAAACTCATTTCCCGAACGATTTTTAAAATTATTTTTTCACCACTAAAACCCATGAGACTTGTAGTTTTCAAAAATATTTTCATTTTTGATGAGACGCCGAATGAAAGCAGTTTAATCGCCGGCAACCGAAAACCCGCGATTTCCCGTAAATCCTCGGCCCGTATAGTCGAATGTATACAAAGAAAGTAAGCAGGGAGTAAACTCATTTCCCGAACGATTTTTAAAATTATTTTTTCACCACTAAAACCCATGAGACTTGTAGTTTTCAAAAATATTTTCATTTTTGATGAGACGCCGAATGAAAGCAGTTTAATCGCCGGCAACCGAAAACCCGCGATTTCCCGTAAATCCCGTATAGTCGAATGTATACAAAGAAAGTAAGCAGGAGTAAACTCATTTCCCGAACGATTTTTAAAATTATTTTTTCACCACTAAAACCCATGAGACTTGTAGTTTTCAAAAATATTTTCATTTTTGATGAGACGCCGAATGAAAGCAGTTTAATCGCCGGCAACCGAAAACCCGCGATTTCCCGTAAATCCCGTCGGCCCGTATAGTCGAATGTATACAAAGAAAGTAAGCAGGGAGTAAACTCATTTCCCGAACGATTTTTAAAATTATTTTTTCACCACTAAAACCCATGAGACTTGTAGTTTTCAAAAATATTTTCATTTTTGATGAGACGCCGAATGAAAGCAGTTTAATCGCCGGCAACCGAAAACCCGCGATTTCCCGTAAATCCCGGATCGGCCCGTATAGTCGAATGTATACAAAGAAAGTAAGCAGGGAGTAAACTCATTTCCCGAACGATTTTTAAAATTATTTTTTCACCACTAAAACCCATGAGACTTGTAGTTTTCAAAAATATTTTCATTTTTGATGAGACGCCGAATGAAAGCAGTTTAATCGCCGGCAACCGAAAACCCGCGATTTCCCGTAAATCCCGGTCGGCCCGTATAGTCGAATGTATACAAAGAAAGTAAGCAGGGAGTAAACTCATTTCCCGAACGATTTTTAAAATTATTTTTTCACCACTAAAACCCATGAGACTTGTAGTTTTCAAAAATATTTTCATTTTTGATGAGACGCCGAATGAAAGCAGTTTAATCGCCGGCAACCGAAAACCCGCGATTTCCCGTAAATCCCGTATAGTCGAATGTATACAAAGAAAGTAAGCAGGAGTAAACTCATTTCCCGAACGATTTTTAAAATTATTTTTTCACCACTAAAACCCATGAGACTTGTAGTTTTCAAAAATATTTTCATTTTTGATGAGACGCCGAATGAAAGCAGTTTAATCGCCGGCAACCGAAAACCCGCGATTTCCCGTAAATCCCGATCGGCCCGTATAGTCGAATGTATACAAAGAAAGTAAGCAGGGAGTAAACTCATTTCCCGAACGATTTTTAAAATTATTTTTTCACCACTAAAACCCATGAGACTTGTAGTTTTCAAAATATTTTCATTTTTGATGAGACGCCGAATGAAAGCAGTTTAATCGCCGGCAACCGAAAACCCGCGATTTCCCGTAAATCCCGGTCGGCCCGTATAGTCGAATGTATACAAAGAAAGTAAGCAGGGAGTAAACTCATTTCCCGAACGATTTTTAAAATTATTTTTTCACCACTAAAACCCATGAGACTTGTAGTTTTCAAAAATATTTTCATTTTTGATGAGACGCCGAATGAAAGCAGTTTAATCGCCGGCAACCGAAAACCCGCGATTTCCCGTAAATCCCGGCGGCCTATAGTCGAATGTATACAAAGAAAGTAAGCAGGGAGTAAACTCATTTCCCGAACGATTTTTAAAATTATTTTTTCACCACTAAAACCCATGAGACTTGTAGTTTTCAAAAAATTTTTCATTTTTGATGAGACGCCGAATGAAAGCAGTTTAATCGCCGGCAACCGAAAACCCGCGATTTCCCGTAAATCCCGGCTCGGCCCGTATAGTCGAATGTATACAAAGAAAGTAAGCAGGGAGTAAACTCATTTCCCGAACGATTTTTAAAATTATTTTTTCACCACTAAAACCCATGAGACTTGTAGTTTTCAAAAATATTTTCATTTTTGATGAGACGCCGAATGAAAGCAGTTTAATCGCCGGCAACCGAAAACCCGCGATTTCCCGTAAATCCCGTATAGTCGAATGTATACAAAGAAAGTAAGCAGGGAGTAAACTCATTTCCCGAACGATTTTTAAAATTATTTTTTCACCACTAAAACCCATGAGACTTGTAGTTTTCAAAAATATTTTCATTTTTGATGAGACGCCGAATGAAAGCAGTTTAATCGCCGGCAACCGAAAACCCGCGATTTCCCGTAAATCCCGTATAGTCGAATGTATACAAAGAAAGTAAGCAGGGAGTAAACTCATTTCCCGAACGATTTTTAAAATTATTTTTTCACCACTAAAACCCATGAGACTTGTAGTTTTCAAAAATATTTTCATTTTTGATGAGACGCCGAATGAAAGCAGTTTAATCGCCGGCAACCGAAAACCCGCGATTTCCCGTAAATCCTCGGCCCGTATAGTCGAATGTATACAAAGAAAGTAAGCAGGGAGTAAACTCATTTCCCGAACGATTTTTAAAATTATTTTTTCACCACTAAAACCCATGAGACTTGTAGTTTTCAAAAATATTTTCATTTTTGATGAGACGCCGAATGAAAGCAGTTTAATCGCCGGCAACCGAAAACCCGCGATTTCCCGTAAATCCCGTCGGCCCGTATAGTCGAATGTATACAAAGAAAGTAAGCAGGGAGTAAACTCATTTCCCGAACGATTTTTAAAATTATTTTTTCACCACTAAAACCCATGAGACTTGTAGTTTTCAAAAATATTTTCATTTTTGATGAGACGCCGAATGAAAGCAGTTTAATCGCCGGCAACCGAAAACCCGCGATTTCCCGTAAATCCGGCTCGGCCCGTATAGTCGAATGTATACAAAGAAAGTAAGCAGGGAGTAAACTCATTTCCCGAACGATTTTTAAAATTATTTTTTCACCACTAAAACCCATGAGACTTGTAGTTTTCAAAAATATTTTCATTTTTGATGAGACGCCGAATGAAAGCAGTTTAATCGCCGGCAACCGAAAACCCGCGATTTCCCGTAAATCCCGTATAGTCGAATGTATACAAAGAAAGTAAGCAGGGAGTAAACTCATTTCCCGAACGATTTTTAAAATTATTTTTTCACCACTAAAACCCATGAGACTTGTAGTTTTCAAAAATATTTTCATTTTTGATGAGACGCCGAATGAAAGCAGTTTAATCGCCGGCAACCGAAAACCCGCGATTTCCCGTAAATCCCGTATAGTCGAATGTATACAAAGAAAGTAAGCAGGGAGTAAACTCATTTCCCGAACGATTTTTAAAATTATTTTTTCACCACTAAAACCCATGAGACTTGTAGTTTTAAAAATATTTTCATTTTTGATGAGACGCCGAATGAAAGCAGTTTAATCGCCGGCAACCGAAAACCCGCGATTTCCCGTAAATCCCGTATAGTCGAATGTATACAAAGAAAGTAAGCAGGGAGTAAACTCATTTCCCGAACGATTTTTAAAATTATTTTTTCACCACTAAAACCCATGAGACTTGTAGTTTTCAAAAATATTTTCATTTTTGATGAGACGCCGAATGAAAGCAGTTTAATCGCCGGCAACCGAAAACCCGCGATTTCCCGTAAATCCCGTATAGTCGAATGTATACAAAGAAAGTAAGTTTTTCAATTTTTTTAATGAGACTTGTCAATGAAAGCAGTTTAATCGCCGGCAACCGAAAACCCGCGATTTCCCGTAAATCCCGGTCCCGTATAGTCGAATGTATACAAAGAAAGTAAGCAGGGAGTAAACTCATTTCCCGAACGATTTTTAAAATTATTTTTTCACCACTAAAACCCATGAGACTTGTAGTTTTCAAAAATATTTTCATTTTTGATGAGACGCCGAATGAAAGCAGTTTAATCGCCGGCAACCGAAAACCCGCGATTTCCCGTAAATCCCGGCGGCCCGTATAGTCGAATGTATACAAAGAAAGTAAGCAGGGAGTAAACTCATTTCCCGAACGATTTTTAAAATTATTTTTTCACCACTAAAACCCATGAGACTTGTAGTTTTCAAAAATATTTTCATTTTTGATGAGACGCCGAATGAAAGCAGTTTAATCGCCGGCAACCGAAAACCCGCGATTTCCCGTAAATCCCGTATAGTCGAATGTATACAAAGAAAGTAAGCAGGGAGTAAACTCATTTCCCGAACGATTTTTAAAATTATTTTTTCACCACTAAAACCCATGAGACTTGTAGTTTTCAAAAATATTTTCATTTTTGATGAGACGCCGAATGAAAGCAGTTTAATCGCCGGCAACCGAAAACCCGCGATTTCCCGTAAATCCCGTATAGTCGAATGTATACAAAGAAAGTAAGCAGGGAGTAAACTCATTTCCCGAACGATTTTTAAAATTATTTTTTCACCACTAAAACCCATGAGACTTGTAGTTTTCAAAAATATTTTCATTTTTGATGAGACGCCGAATGAAAGCAGTTTAATCGCCGGCAACCGAAAACCCGCGATTTCCCGTAAATCCCGGTCGGCCCGTATAGTCGAATGTATACAAAGAAAGTAAGCAGGGAGTAAACTCATTTCCCGAACGATTTTTAAAATTATTTTTTCACCACTAAAACCCATGAGACTTGTAGTTTTCAAAAATATTTTCATTTTTGATGAGACGCCGAATGAAAGCAGTTTAATCGCCGGCAACCGAAAACCCGCGATTTCCCGTAAATCCCGGTCGGCCGTTAGTCGAATGTATACAAAGAAAGTACAGGGAGTAAACTCATTTCCCGAACGATTTTTAAAATTATTTTTTCACCACTAAAACCCATGAGACTTGTAGTTTTCAAAAATATTTTCATTTTTGATGAGACGCCGAATGAAAGCAGTTTAATCGCCGGCAACCGAAAACCCGCGATTTCCCGTAAATCCCGTCGGCCGTATAGTCGAATGTATACAAAGAAAGTAAGCAGGGAGTAAACTCATTTCCCGAACGATTTTTAAAATTATTTTTTCACCACTAAAACCCATGAGACTTGTAGTTTTCAAAAATATTTTCATTTTTGATGAGACGCCGAATGAAAGCAGTTTAATCGCCGGCAACCGAAAACCCGCGATTTCCCGTAAATCCCGTATAGTCGAATGTATACAAAGAAAGTAAGCAGGGAGTAAACTCATTTCCCGAACGATTTTTAAAATTATTTTTTCACCACTAAAACCCATGAGACTTGTAGTTTTCAAAAATATTTTCATTTTTGATGAGACGCCGAATGAAAGCAGTTTAATCGCCGGCAACCGAAAACCCGCGATTTCCCGTAAATCCCGGTCGGCCCGTATAGTCGAATGTATACAAAGAAAGTAAGCAGGGAGTAAACTCATTTCCCGAACGATTTTTAAAATTATTTTTTCACCACTAAAACCCATGAGACTTGTAGTTTTCAAAAATATTTTCATTTTTGATGAGACGCCGAATGAAAGCAGTTTAATCGCCGGCAACCGAAAACCCGCGATTTCCCGTAAATCCCGTCGGCCCGTATAGTCGAATGTATACAAAGAAAGTAAGCAGGAGTAAACTCATTTCCCGAACGATTTTTAAAATTATTTTTTCACCACTAAAACCCATGAGACTTGTAGTTTTCAAAATATTTTCATTTTTGATGAGACGCCGAATGAAAGCAGTTTAATCGCCGGCAACCGAAAACCCGCGATTTCCCGTAAATCCCGTATAGTCGAATGTATACAAAGAAAGTAAGCAGGGAGTAAACTCATTTCCCGAACGATTTTTAAAATTATTTTTTCACCACTAAAACCCATGAGACTTGTAGTTTTCAAAAATATTTTCATTTTTGATGAGACGCCGAATGAAAGCAGTTTAATCGCCGGCAACCGAAAACCCGCGATTTCCCGTAAATCCGGCGCCCGTATAGTCGAATGTATACAAAGAAAGTAAGCAGGGAGTAAACTCATTTCCCGAACGATTTTTAAAATTATTTTTTCACCACTAAAACCCATGAGACTTGTAGTTTTCAAAATATTTTCATTTTTGATGAGACGCCGAATGAAAGCAGTTTAATCGCCGGCAACCGAAAACCCGCGATTTCCCGTAAATCCCGTCGGCCCGTATAGTCGAATGTATACAAAGAAAGTAAGCAGGGAGTAAACTCATTTCCCGAACGATTTTTAAAATTATTTTTTCACCACTAAAACCCATGAGACTTGTAGTTTTCAAAAATATTTTCATTTTTGATGAGACGCCGAATGAAAGCAGTTTAATCGCCGGCAACCGAAAACCCGCGATTTCCCGTAAATCCCGGTCGCCCGTATAGTCGAATGTATACAAAGAAAGTAAGCAGGGAGTAAACTCATTTCCCGAACGATTTTTAAAATTATTTTTTCACCACTAAAACCCATGAGACTTGTAGTTTTCAAAAATATTTTCATTTTTGATGAGACGCCGAATGAAAGCAGTTTAATCGCCGGCAACCGAAAACCCGCGATTTCCCGTAAATCCCGTATAGTCGAATGTATACAAAGAAAGTAAGCAGGGAGTAAACTCATTTCCCGAACGATTTTTAAAATTATTTTTTCACCACTAAAACCCATGAGACTTGTAGTTTTCAAAAATATTTTCATTTTTGATGAGACGCCGAATGAAAGCAGTTTAATCGCCGGCAACCGAAAACCCGCGATTTCCCGTAAATCCCGGTCGGCCCGTATAGTCGAATGTATACAAAGAAAGTAAGCAGGGAGTAAACTCATTTCCCGAACGATTTTTAAAATTATTTTTTCACCACTAAAACCCATGAGACTTGTAGTTTTCAAAAATATTTTCATTTTTGATGAGACGCCGAATGAAAGCAGTTTAATCGCCGGCAACCGAAAACCCGCGATTTCCCGTAAATCCTCGGCCCGTATAGTCGAATGTATACAAAGAAAGTAAGCAGGGAGTAAACTCATTTCCCGAACGATTTTTAAAATTATTTTTTCACCACTAAAACCCATGAGACTTGTAGTTTTCAAAAATATTTTCATTTTTGATGAGACGCCGAATGAAAGCAGTTTAATCGCCGGCAACCGAAAACCCGCGATTTCCCGTAAATCCCGTCGGCCCGTATAGTCGAATGTATACAAAGAAAGTAAGCAGGGAGTAAACTCATTTCCCGAACGATTTTTAAAATTATTTTTTCACCACTAAAACCCATGAGACTTGTAGTTTTCAAAAAATTTTTCATTTTTGATGAGACGCCGAATGAAAGCAGTTTAATCGCCGGCAACCGAAAACCCGCGATTTCCCGTAAATCCCGTCGGCCGTATAGTCGAATGTATACAAAGAAAGTAAGCAGGGAGTAAACTCATTTCCCGAACGATTTTTAAAATTATTTTTTCACCACTAAAACCCATGAGACTTGTAGTTTTCAAAAATATTTTCATTTTTGATGAGACGCCGAATGAAAGCAGTTTAATCGCCGGCAACCGAAAACCCGCGATTTCCCGTAAATCCCGTATAGTCGAATGTATACAAAGAAAGTAAGCAGGGAGTAAACTCATTTCCCGAACGATTTTTAAAATTATTTTTTCACCACTAAAACCCATGAGACTTGTAGTTTTCAAAAATATTTTCATTTTTGATGAGACGCCGAATGAAAGCAGTTTAATCGCCGGCAACCGAAAACCCGCGATTTCCCGTAAATCCCGTATAGTCGAATGTATACAAAGAAAGTAAGCAGGGAGTAAACTCATTTCCCGAACGATTTTTAAAATTATTTTTTCACCACTAAAACCCATGAGACTTGTAGTTTTCAAAAATATTTTCATTTTTGATGAGACGCCGAATGAAAGCAGTTTAATCGCCGGCAACCGAAAACCCGCGATTTCCCGTAAATCCCGTCGGCCCGTATAGTCGAATGTATACAAAGAAAGTAAGCAGGGAGTAAACTCATTTCCCGAACGATTTTTAAAATTATTTTTTCACCACTAAAACCCATGAGACTTGTAGTTTTCAAAAATATTTTCATTTTTGATGAGACGCCGAATGAAAGCAGTTTAATCGCCGGCAACCGAAAACCCGCGATTTCCCGTAAATCCCGTGGCCCGTAGTCGAATGTATACAAAGAAAGTAAGCAGGGAGTAAACTCATTTCCCGAACGATTTTTAAAATTATTTTTTCACCACTAAAACCCATGAGACTTGTAGTTTTCAAAAATATTTTCATTTTTGATGAGACGCCGAATGAAAGCAGTTTAATCGCCGGCAACCGAAAACCCGCGATTTCCCGTAAATCCCGGTCGGCCCGTATAGTCGAATGTATACAAAGAAAGTAAGCAGGGAGTAAACTCATTTCCCGAACGATTTTTAAAATTATTTTTTCACCACTAAAACCCATGAGACTTGTAGTTTTCAAAAATATTTTCATTTTTGATGAGACGCCGAATGAAAGCAGTTTAATCGCCGGCAACCGAAAACCCGCGATTTCCCGTAAATCCCGTATAGTCGAATGTATACAAAGAAAGTAAGCAGGGAGTAAACTCATTTCCCGAACGATTTTTAAAATTATTTTTTCACCACTAAAACCCATGAGACTTGTAGTTTTCAAAAATATTTTCATTTTTGATGAGACGCCGAATGAAAGCAGTTTAATCGCCGGCAACCGAAAACCCGCGATTTCCCGTAAATCCCGTATAGTCGAATGTATACAAAGAAAGTAAGCAGGGAGTAAACTCATTTCCCGAACGATTTTTAAAATTATTTTTTCACCACTAAAACCCATGAGACTTGTAGTTTTAAAAATATTTTCATTTTTGATGAGACGCCGAATGAAAGCAGTTTAATCGCCGGCAACCGAAAACCCGCGATTTCCCGTAAATCCCGTATAGTCGAATGTATACAAAGAAAGTAAGCAGGGAGTAAACTCATTTCCCGAACGATTTTTAAAATTATTTTTTCACCACTAAAACCCATGAGACTTGTAGTTTTCAAAAATATTTTCATTTTTGATGAGACGCCGAATGAAAGCAGTTTAATCGCCGGCAACCGAAAACCCGCGATTTCCCGTAAATCCCGTATAGTCGAATGTATACAAAGAAAGTAAAGTTTTCATTTTGATGAGACGCGAATGAAAGCAGTTTAATCGCCGGCAACCGAAAACCCGCGATTTCCCGTAAATCCCGTCGTAGTCGAATGTATACAAAGAAAGTACAGGGAGTAAACTCATTTCCCGAACGATTTTTAAAATTATTTTTTCACCACTAAAACCCATGAGACTTGTAGTTTTCAAAAAATTTTTCATTTTTGATGAGACGCCGAATGAAACAGTTTAATCGCCGGCAACCGAAAACCCGCGATTTCCCGTAAATCCCGGGCTCGGCCCGTATAGTCGAATGTATACAAAGAAAGTACAGGGAGTAAACTCATTTCCCGAACGATTTTTAAAATTATTTTTTCACCACTAAAACCCATGAGACTTGTAGTTTTCAAAAATATTTTCATTTTTGATGAGACGCCGAATGAAAGCAGTTTAATCGCCGGCAACCGAAAACCCGCGATTTCCCGTAAATCCCGTATAGTCGAATGTATACAAAGAAAGTAAGCAGGGAGTAAACTCATTTCCCGAACGATTTTTAAAATTATTTTTTCACCACTAAAACCCATGAGACTTGTAGTTTTCAAAAAATATTTTCATTTTTGATGAGACGCCGAATGAAAGCAGTTTAATCGCCGGCAACCGAAAACCCGCGATTTCCCGTAAATCCCGTATAGTCGAATGTATACAAAGAAAGTAAGCAGGGAGTAAACTCATTTCCCGAACGATTTTTAAAATTATTTTTTCACCACTAAAACCCATGAGACTTGTAGTTTTCAAAAATATTTTCATTTTTGATGAGACGCCGAATGAAAGCAGTTTAATCGCCGGCAACCGAAAACCCGCGATTTCCCGTAAATCCCGTATAGTCGAATGTATACAAAGAAAGAAATTTTCATTTTTGATGAGACGTCGAATGAAAGCAGTTTAATCGCCGGCAACCGAAAACCCGCGATTTCCCGTAAATCCCGTATAGTCGAATGTATACAAAGAAAGTAAGCAGGGAGTAAACTCATTTCCCGAACGATTTTTAAAATTATTTTTTCACCACTAAAACCCATGAGACTTGTAGTTTTCAAAAATATTTTCATTTTTGATGAGACGCCGAATGAAAGCAGTTTAATCGCCGGCAACCGAAAACCCGCGATTTCCCGTAAATCCCGTATAGTCGAATGTATACAAAGAAAGTAAGCAGGGAGTAAACTCATTTCCCGAACGATTTTTAAAATTATTTTTTCACCACTAAAACCCATGAGACTTGTAGTTTTCAAAAATATTTTCATTTTTGATGAGACGCCGAATGAAAGCAGTTTAATCGCCGGCAACCGAAAACCCGCGATTTCCCGTAAATCCCGTATAGTCGAATGTATACAAAGAAAGTAAGCAGGGAGTAAACTCATTTCCCGAACGATTTTTAAAATTATTTTTTCACCACTAAAACCCATGAGACTTGTAGTTTTCAAAAATATTTTCATTTTTGATGAGACGCCGAATGAAAACAGTTTAATCGCCGGCAACCGAAAACCCGCGATTTCCCGTAAATCCCGTATAGTCGAATGTATACAAAGAAAGTAAGCAGGGAGTAAACTCATTTCCCGAACGATTTTTAAAATTATTTTTTCACCACTAAAACCCATGAGACTTGTAGTTTTCAAAAATATTTTCATTTTTGATGAGACGCCGAATGAAAGCAGTTTAATCGCCGGCAACCGAAAAACCGCGATTTCCCGTAAATCCCGTATAGTCGAATGTATACAAAGAAAGAAATGTTTTCATTTTTGATGAGACGTCGAATGAAAGCAGTTTAATCGCCGGCAACCGAAAACCGCGATTTCCCGTAAATCCCGTATAGTCGAATGTATACAAAGAAAGTAAGCAGGGAGTAAACTCATTTCCCGAACGATTTTTAAAATTATTTTTTCACCACTAAAACCCATGAGACTTGTAGTTTTCAAAAATATTTTCATTTTTGATGAGACGCCGAATGAAAGCAGTTTAATCGCCGGCAACCGAAAACCCGCGATTTCCCGTAAAACTGGCCCGTATAGTCGAATGTATACAAAGAAAGTAAGCAGGGAGTAAACTCATTTCCCGAACGATTTTTAAAATTATTTTTTCACCACTAAAACCCATGAGACTTGTAGTTTTCAAAAATATTTTCATTTTTGATGAGACGCCGAATGAAAGCAGTTTAATCGCCGGCAACCGAAAACCCGCGATTTCCCGTAAATCCCGTATAGTCGAATGTATACAAAGAAAGTAAGCAGGGAGTAAACTCATTTCCCGAACGATTTTTAAAATTATTTTTTCACCACTAAAACCCATGAGACTTGTAGTTTTCAAAAATATTTTCATTTTTGATGAGACGCCGAATGAAAGCAGTTTAATCGCCGGCAACCGAAAACCCGCGATTTCCCGTAAATCCCGTATAGTCGAATGTATACAAAGAAAGTAAGCAGGGAGTAAACTCATTTCCCGAACGATTTTTAAAATTATTTTTTCACCACTAAAACCCATGAGACTTGTAGTTTTCAAAAATATTTTCATTTTTGATGAGACGCCGAATGAAAGCAGTTTAATCGCCGGCAACCGAAAACCCGCGATTTCCCGTAAATCCCCGTATAGTCGAATGTATACAAAGAAAGTAAGCAGGGAGTAAACTCATTTCCCGAACGATTTTTAAAATTATTTTTTCACCACTAAAACCCATGAGACTTGTAGTTTTCAAAAATATTTTCATTTTTGATGAGACGCCGAATGAAAGCAGTTTAATCGCCGGCAACCGAAAACCCGCGATTTCCCGTAAATCCCGGCTCGGCCCGTATAGTCGAATGTATACAAAGAAAGTAAGCAGGGAGTAAACTCATTTCCCGAACGATTTTTAAAATTATTTTTTCACCACTAAAACCCATGAGACTTGTAGTTTTCAAAAAATTTTCATTTTTGATGAGACGCCGAATGAAAGCAGTTTAATCGCCGGCAACCGAAAACCCGCGATTTCCCGTAAATCCCGTATAGTCGAATGTATACAAAGAAAGTAAGCAGGGAGTAAACTCATTTCCCGAACGATTTTTAAAATTATTTTTTCACCACTAAAACCCATGAGACTTGTAGTTTTCAAAAATATTTTCATTTTTGATGAGACGCCGAATGAAAGCAGTTTAATCGCCGGCAACCGAAAACCCGCGATTTCCCGTAAATCCCATCCCGTATAGTCGAATGTATACAAAGAAAGTAAGCAGGGAGTAAACTCATTTCCCGAACGATTTTTAAAATTATTTTTTCACCACTAAAACCCATGAGACTTGTAGTTTTCAAAAATATTTTCATTTTTGATGAGACGCCGAATGAAAGCAGTTTAATCGCCGGCAACCGAAAACCCGCGATTTCCCGTAAATCCCCTCCGTATAGTCGAATGTATACAAAGAAAGTAAGCAGGGAGTAAACTCATTTCCCGAACGATTTTTAAAATTATTTTTTCACCACTAAAACCCATGAGACTTGTAGTTTTCAAAAATATTTTCATTTTTGATGAGACGCCGAATGAAAGCAGTTTAATCGCCGGCAACCGAAAACCCGCGATTTCCCGTAAATCCCGGCTCGGCCCGTATAGTCGAATGTATACAAAGAAAGTAAGCAGGGAGTAAACTCATTTCCCGAACGATTTTTAAAATTATTTTTTCACCACTAAAACCCATGAGACTTGTAGTTTTAAAAATATTTTCATTTTTGATGAGACGCCGAATGAAAGCAGTTTAATCGCCGGCAACCGAAAACCCGCGATTTCCCGTAAATCCCGTATAGTCGAATGTATACAAAGAAAGTAAGCAGGGAGTAAACTCATTTCCCGAACGATTTTTAAAATTTTTTTCACCACTAAAACCCATGAGACTTGTAGTTTTCAAAAATATTTTCATTTTTGATGAGACGCCGAATGAAAGCAGTTTAATCGCCGGCAACCGAAAACCCGCGATTTCCCGTAAATCCCGTCGGCCGTAGTCGAATGTATACAAAGAAAGTAAGCAGGGAGTAAACTCATTTCCCGAACGATTTTTAAAATTATTTTTTCACCACTAAAACCCATGAGACTTGTAGTTTTCAAAAATTTTTCATTTTTGATGAGACGCCGAATGAAAGCAGTTTAATCGCCGGCAACCGAAAACCCGCGATTTCCCGTAAATCCCTCGGCCGTATAGTCGAATGTATACAAAGAAAGTAAGCAGGGAGTAAACTCATTTCCCGAACGATTTTTAAAATTATTTTTTCACCACTAAAACCCATGAGACTTGTAGTTTTCAAAAATATTTTCATTTTTGATGAGACGCCGAATGAAAGCAGTTTAATCGCCGGCAACCGAAAACCCGCGATTTCCCGTAAATCCCGTATAGTCGAATGTATACAAAGAAAGTAAGCAGGAGTAAACTCATTTCCCGAACGATTTTTAAAATTATTTTTTCACCACTAAAACCCATGAGACTTGTAGTTTTCAAAAATATTTTCATTTTTGATGAGACGCCGAATGAAAGCAGTTTAATCGCCGGCAACCGAAAACCCGCGATTTCCCGTAAATCCCGTATAGTCGAATGTATACAAGTAGAAAGAAATTTTTCATTTTTGATGAGACGCCGAATGAAAGCAGTTTAATCGCCGGCAACCGAAAACCCGCGATTTCCCGTAAATCCCGTATAGTCGAATGTATACAAAGAAAGTAAGCAGGGAGTAAACTCATTTCCCGAACGATTTTTAAAATTATTTTTTCACCACTAAAACCCATGAGACTTGTAGTTTTCAAAAATATTTTCATTTTTGATGAGACGCCGAATGAAAGCAGTTTAATCGCCGGCAACCGAAAACCCGCGATTTCCCGTAAATCCCGGCTCCGTATAGTCGAATGTATACAAAGAAAGTAAGCAGGGAGTAAACTCATTTCCCGAACGATTTTTAAAATTATTTTTTCACCACTAAAACCCATGAGACTTGTAGTTTTCAAAAATATTTTCATTTTTGATGAGACGCCGAATGAAAGCAGTTTAATCGCCGGCAACCGAAAACCCGCGATTTCCCGTAAATCCCGTATAGTCGAATGTATACAAAGAAAGTAAGCAGGGAGTAAACTCATTTCCCGAACGATTTTTAAAATTATTTTTTCACCACTAAAACCCATGAGACTTGTAGTTTTCAAAAATATTTTCATTTTTGATGAGACGCCGAATGAAAGCAGTTTAATCGCCGGCAACCGAAAACCCGCGATTTCCCGTAAATCCCGGATCCCGTATAGTCGAATGTATACAAAGAAAGTAAGCAGGGAGTAAACTCATTTCCCGAACGATTTTTAAAATTATTTTTTCACCACTAAAACCCATGAGACTTGTAGTTTTAAAAATATTTTCATTTTTGATGAGACGCCGAATGAAAGCAGTTTAATCGCCGGCAACCGAAAACCCGCGATTTCCCGTAAATCCCGTATAGTCGAATGTATACAAAGAAAGTAAGCAGGGAGTAAACTCATTTCCCGAACGATTTTTAAAATTATTTTTTCACCACTAAAACCCATGAGACTTGTAGTTTTAAAAATATTTTCATTTTTGATGAGACGCCGAATGAAAGCAGTTTAATCGCCGGCAACCGAAAACCCGCGATTTCCCGTAAATCCCGGATCCCGTATAGTCGAATGTATACAAAGAAAGTAAGCAGGGAGTAAACTCATTTCCCGAACGATTTTTAAAATTATTTTTTCACCACTAAAACCCATGAGACTTGTAGTTTTCAAAAATATTTTCATTTTTGATGAGACGCCGAATGAAAGCAGTTTAATCGCCGGCAACCGAAAACCCGCGATTTCCCGTAAATCCCGTATAGTCGAATGTATACAAAGAAAGTAAGCAGGGAGTAAACTCATTTCCCGAACGATTTTTAAAATTATTTTTTCACCACTAAAACCCATGAGACTTGTAGTTTTCAAAAATATTTTCATTTTTGATGAGACGCCGAATGAAAGCAGTTTAATCGCCGGCAACCGAAAACCCGCGATTTCCCGTAAATCCCATCCCGTATAGTCGAATGTATACAAAGAAAGTAAGCAGGGAGTAAACTCATTTCCCGAACGATTTTTAAAATTATTTTTTCACCACTAAAACCCATGAGACTTGTAGTTTTCAAAAATATTTTCATTTTTGATGAGACGCCGAATGAAAGCAGTTTAATCGCCGGCAACCGAAAACCCGCGATTTCCCGTAAATCCCGTATAGTCGAATGTATACAAAGAAAGTAAGCAGGGAGTAAACTCATTTCCCGAACGATTTTTAAAATTATTTTTTCACCACTAAAACCCATGAGACTTGTAGTTTTCAAAAATATTTTCATTTTTGATGAGACGCCGAATGAAAGCAGTTTAATCGCCGGCAACCGAAAACCCGCGATTTCCCGTAAATCCCGTATAGTCGAATGTATACAAAGAAAGTAAGCAGGGAGTAAACTCATTTCCCGAACGATTTTTAAAATTATTTTTTCACCACTAAAACCCATGAGACTTGTAGTTTTCAAAAATATTTTCATTTTTGATGAGACGCCGAATGAAAGCAGTTTAATCGCCGGCAACCGAAAACCCGCGATTTCCCGTAAATCCCGGACTCGGCCCGTATAGTCGAATGTATACAAAGAAAGTAAGCAGGGAGTAAACTCATTTCCCGAACGATTTTTAAAATTATTTTTTCACCACTAAAACCCATGAGACTTGTAGTTTTCAAAAATATTTTCATTTTTGATGAGACGCCGAATGAAAGCAGTTTAATCGCCGGCAACCGAAAACCCGCGATTTCCCGTAAATCCCGTATAGTCGAATGTATACAAAGAAAGTAAGCAGGGAGTAAACTCATTTCCCGAACGATTTTTAAAATTATTTTTTCACCACTAAAACCCATGAGACTTGTAGTTTTCAAAAATATTTTCATTTTTGATGAGACGCCGAATGAAAGCAGTTTAATCGCCGGCAACCGAAAACCCGCGATTTCCCGTAAATCCCGGATCCCGTATAGTCGAATGTATACAAAGAAAGTAAGCAGGGAGTAAACTCATTTCCCGAACGATTTTTAAAATTATTTTTTCACCACTAAAACCCATGAGACTTGTAGTTTTCAAAAATATTTTCATTTTTGATGAGACGCCGAATGAAAGCAGTTTAATCGCCGGCAACCGAAAACCCGCGATTTCCCGTAAATCCCGGATCCCGTATAGTCGAATGTATACAAAGAAAGTAAGCAGGGAGTAAACTCATTTCCCGAACGATTTTTAAAATTATTTTTTCACCACTAAAACCCATGAGACTTGTAGTTTTCAAAAATATTTTCATTTTTGATGAGACGCCGAATGAAAGCAGTTTAATCGCCGGCAACCGAAAACCCGCGATTTCCCGTAAATCCCGGATCGGCCCGTATAGTCGAATGTATACAAAGAAAGTAAGCAGGGAGTAAACTCATTTCCCGAACGATTTTTAAAATTATTTTTTCACCACTAAAACCCATGAGACTTGTAGTTTTCAAAAATATTTTCATTTTTGATGAGACGCCGAATGAAAGCAGTTTAATCGCCGGCAACCGAAAACCCGCGATTTCCCGTAAATCCCGTATAGTCGAATGTATACAAAGAAAGTAAGCAGGGAGTAAACTCATTTCCCGAACGATTTTTAAAATTATTTTTTCACCACTAAAACCCATGAGACTTGTAGTTTTAAAAAATTTTCATTTTTGATGAGACGCCGAATGAAAGCAGTTTAATCGCCGGCAACCGAAAACCCGCGATTTCCCGTAAATCCCGTATAGTCGAATGTATACAAAGAAAGTAAGCAGGGAGTAAACTCATTTCCCGAACGATTTTTAAAATTATTTTTTCACCACTAAAACCCATGAGACTTGTAGTTTTCAAAAATATTTTCATTTTTGATGAGACGCCGAATGAAAGCAGTTTAATCGCCGGCAACCGAAAACCCGCGATTTCCCGTAAATCCCGGATCGGCCCGTATAGTCGAATGTATACAAAGAAAGTAAGCAGGGAGTAAACTCATTTCCCGAACGATTTTTAAAATTATTTTTTCACCACTAAAACCCATGAGACTTGTAGTTTTCAAAAATATTTTCATTTTTGATGAGACGCCGAATGAAAGCAGTTTAATCGCCGGCAACCGAAAACCCGCGATTTCCCGTAAATCCCATCCCGTATAGTCGAATGTATACAAAGAAAGTAAGCAGGGAGTAAACTCATTTCCCGAACGATTTTTAAAATTATTTTTTCACCACTAAAACCCATGAGACTTGTAGTTTTCAAAAATATTTTCATTTTTGATGAGACGCCGAATGAAAGCAGTTTAATCGCCGGCAACCGAAAACCCGCGATTTCCCGTAAATCCCGTATAGTCGAATGTATACAAAGAAAGTAAGCAGGGAGTAAACTCATTTCCCGAACGATTTTTAAAATTATTTTTTCACCACTAAAACCCATGAGACTTGTAGTTTTCAAAAATTTTTCATTTTTGATGAGACGCCGAATGAAAGCAGTTTAATCGCCGGCAACCGAAAACCCGCGATTTCCCGTAAATCCCGTATAGTCGAATGTATACAAAGAAAGTAAGCAGGGAGTAAACTCATTTCCCGAACGATTTTTAAAATTATTTTTTCACCACTAAAACCCATGAGACTTGTAGTTTTCAAAAATATTTTCATTTTTGATGAGACGCCGAATGAAAGCAGTTTAATCGCCGGCAACCGAAAACCCGCGATTTCCCGTAAATCCCGGATCCCGTATAGTCGAATGTATACAAAGAAAGTAAGCAGGGAGTAAACTCATTTCCCGAACGATTTTTAAAATTATTTTTTCACCACTAAAACCCATGAGACTTGTAGTTTTCAAAAATATTTTCATTTTTGATGAGACGCCGAATGAAAGCAGTTTAATCGCCGGCAACCGAAAACCCGCGATTTCCCGTAAATCCCGTATAGTCGAATGTATACAAAGAAAGTAAGCAGGGAGTAAACTCATTTCCCGAACGATTTTTAAAATTATTTTTTCACCACTAAAACCCATGAGACTTGTAGTTTTCAAAAATATTTTCATTTTTGATGAGACGCCGAATGAAAGCAGTTTAATCGCCGGCAACCGAAAACCCGCGATTTCCCGTAAATCCCGGATCGGCCCGTATAGTCGAATGTATACAAAGAAAGTAAGCAGGGAGTAAACTCATTTCCCGAACGATTTTTAAAATTATTTTTTCACCACTAAAACCCATGAGACTTGTAGTTTTCAAAAATATTTTCATTTTTGATGAGACGCCGAATGAAAGCAGTTTAATCGCCGGCAACCGAAAACCCGCGATTTCCCGTAAATCCCGGATCCCGTATAGTCGAATGTATACAAAGAAAGTAAGCAGGGAGTAAACTCATTTCCCGAACGATTTTTAAAATTATTTTTTCACCACTAAAACCCATGAGACTTGTAGTTTTCAAAAATTTTTCATTTTTGATGAGACGCCGAATGAAAGCAGTTTAATCGCCGGCAACCGAAAACCCGCGATTTCCCGTAAATCCCGGATCGGCCCGTATAGTCGAATGTATACAAAGAAAGTAAGCAGGGAGTAAACTCATTTCCCGAACGATTTTTAAAATTATTTTTTCACCACTAAAACCCATGAGACTTGTAGTTTTCAAAAAATTTTCATTTTTGATGAGACGCCGAATGAAAGCAGTTTAATCGCCGGCAACCGAAAACCCGCGATTTCCCGTAAATCCCGATCGGCCCGTATAGTCGAATGTATACAAAGAAAGTAAGCAGGGAGTAAACTCATTTCCCGAACGATTTTTAAAATTATTTTTTCACCACTAAAACCCATGAGACTTGTAGTTTTCAAAAATATTTTCATTTTTGATGAGACGCCGAATGAAAGCAGTTTAATCGCCGGCAACCGAAAACCCGCGATTTCCCGTAAATCCCGTATAGTCGAATGTATACAAAGAAAGTAAGCAGGGAGTAAACTCATTTCCCGAACGATTTTTAAAATTATTTTTTCACCACTAAAACCCATGAGACTTGTAGTTTTCAAAAATATTTTCATTTTTGATGAGACGCCGAATGAAAGCAGTTTAATCGCCGGCAACCGAAAACCCGCGATTTCCCGTAAATCCCATCCCGTATAGTCGAATGTATACAAAGAAAGTAAGCAGGGAGTAAACTCATTTCCCGAACGATTTTTAAAATTATTTTTTCACCACTAAAACCCATGAGACTTGTAGTTTTCAAAAATATTTTCATTTTTGATGAGACGCCGAATGAAAGCAGTTTAATCCGGCAACCGAAAACCCGCGATTTCCCGTAAATCCCGTATAGTCGAATGTATACAAAGAAAGTAAGCAGGGAGTAAACTCATTTCCCGAACGATTTTTAAAATTATTTTTTCACCACTAAAACCCATGAGACTTGTAGTTTTCAAAAA
>JASGCC010004212.1:0-20731 GCA_030067915.1 Hydractinia echinata | reverse complement strand
GGAAATGAAGTTTACTCCCTGCTTACTTTCTTTGTATACATTCGACTATACGGGATTTACGGGAAATCGCGGGTTTTCGGTTGCCGGCGATTAAACTGCTTTCATTCGGCGTCTCATCAAAAATGAAAATATTTTTGAAAACTACAAGTCTCATGGGTTTTAGTGGTTACGTTCCCTGCTTACTTTCTTTGTATACATTCGACTATACGGGCCGAGTCCGGATTTACGGGAAATCGCGGGTTTTCGGTTGCCGGCGATTAAACTGCTTTCATTCGGCGTCTCATCAAAAATGAAAATATTTTTGAAAACTACAAGTCTCATGGGTTTTAGTGGTGAAAAATAATTTTAAAAATCGTTCGGGAAATGAGTTTACTCCCTGCTTACTTTCTTTGTATACATTCGACTATACGGGATTTACGGGAAATCGCGGGTTTTCGGTTGCCGGCGATTAAACTGCTTTCATTCGGCGTCTCATCAAAAATGAAAATATTTTTGAAAACTACAAGTCTCATGGGTTTTAGTGGTGAAAAAATAATTTTAAAAATCGTTCGGGAAATGAGTTTACTCCCTGCTTACTTTCTTTGTATACATTCGACTATACGGGCCGATCCGGGATTTACGGGAAATCGCGGGTTTTCGGTTGCCGGCGATTAAACTGCTTTCATTCGGCGTCTCATCAAAAATGAAAATATTTTTGAAAACTACAAGTCTCATGGGTTTTAGTGGTGAAAAAATAATTTTAAAAATCGTTCGGGAAATGAGTTTACTCCCTGCTTACTTTCTTTGTATACATTCGACTATACGGGCCGACCGGGATTTACGGGAAATCGCGGGTTTTCGGTTGCCGGCGATTAAACTGCTTTCATTCGGCGTCTCATCAAAAATGAAAATATTTTTGAAAACTACAAGTCTCATGGGTTTTAGTGGTGAAAAATAATTTTAAAAATCGTTCGGGAAATGAGTTTACTCCCTGCTTACTTTCTTTGTATACATTCGACTATACGGGAGTCCGGGATTTACGGGAAATCGCGGGTTTTCGGTTGCCGGCGATTAAACTGCTTTCATTCGGCGTCTCATCAAAAATGAAAATATTTTTGAAAACTACAAGTCTCATGGGTTTTAGTGGTGAAAAAATAATTTTAAAAATCGTTCGGGAAATGAGTTTACTCCCTGCTTACTTTCTTTGTATACATTCGACTATACGGGCCGAGTCCGGGATTTACGGGAAATCGCGGGTTTTCGGTTGCCGGCGATTAAACTGCTTTCATTCGGCGTCTCATCAAAAATGAAAATATTTTTGAAAACTACAAGTCTCATGGGTTTTAGTGGTGAAAAAATAATTTTAAAAATCGTTCGGGAAATGAGTTTACTCCCTGCTTACTTTCTTTGTATACATTCGACTATACGGGATT
Organism: Hydractinia echinata; assembly: GCA_030067915.1. Lineage (NCBI taxonomy): Eukaryota > Metazoa > Cnidaria > Hydrozoa > Anthoathecata > Hydractiniidae > Hydractinia > Hydractinia echinata. The sequence goes on along the minus strand of JASGCC010004212.1, from coordinate 19,319 downwards.
TACGGGAAATCGCGGGTTTTCGGTTGCCGGCGATTAAACTGCTTTCATTCGGCGTCTCATCAAAAATGAAAATATTTTTGAAAACTACAAGTCTCATGGGTTTTAGTGGTGAAAAAATAATTTTAAAAATCGTTCGGGAAATGAGTTTACTCCCTGCTTACTTTCTTTGTATACATTCGACTATACGGGCCGATCCGGGATTTACGGGAAATCGCGGGTTTTCGGTTGCCGGCGATTAAACTGCTTTCATTCGGCGTCTCATCAAAAATGAAAATATTTTTGAAAACTACAAGTCTCATGGGTTTTAGTGGTGAAAAAATAATTTTAAAAATCGTTCGGGAAATGAGTTTACTCCCTGCTTACTTTCTTTGTATACATTCGACTATACGGGCCGAGTCCGGGATTTACGGGAAATCGCGGGTTTTCGGTTGCCGGCGATTAAACTGCTTTCATTCGGCGTCTCATCAAAAATGAAAATATTTTTGAAAACTACAAGTCTCATGGGTTTTAGTGGTGAAAAAATAATTTTAAAAATCGTTCGGGAAATGAGTTTACTCCCTGCTTACTTTCTTTGTATACATTCGACTATACGGGCCGAGTCCGGGATTTACGGGAAATCGCGGGTTTTCGGTTGCCGGCGATTAAACTGCTTTCATTCGGCGTCTCATCAAAAATGAAAATATTTTTGAAAACTACAAGTCTCATGGGTTTTAGTGGTGAAAAAATAATTTTAAAAATCGTTCGGGAAATGAGTTTACTCCCTGCTTACTTTCTTTGTATACATTCGACTATACGGGATTTACGGGAAATCGCGGGTTTTCGGTTGCCGGCGATTAAACTGCTTTCATTCGGCGTCTCATCAAAAATGAAAATATTTTTGAAAACTACAAGTCTCATGGGTTTTAGTGGTGAAAAAATAATTTTAAAAATCGTTCGGGAAATGAGTTTACTCCCTGCTTACTTTCTTTGTATACATTCGACTATACGGGCCGAGTCCGGGATTTACGGGAAATCGCGGGTTTTCGGTTGCCGGCGATTAAACTGCTTTCATTCGGCGTCTCATCAAAAATGAAAATATTTTTGAAAACTACAAGTCTCATGGGTTTTAGTGGTGAAAAAATAATTTTAAAAATCGTTCGGGAAATGAGTTTACTCCCTGCTTACTTTCTTTGTATACATTCGACTATACGGGCCGAGCGGGATTTACGGGAAATCGCGGGTTTTCGGTTGCCGGCGATTAAACTGCTTTCATTCGGCGTCTCATCAAAAATGAAAATATTTTTGAAAACTACAAGTCTCATGGGTTTTAGTGGTGAAAAAATAATTTTAAAAATCGTTCGGGAAATGAGTTTACTCCCTGCTTACTTTCTTTGTATACATTCGACTATACGGGATTTACGGGAAATCGCGGGTTTTCGGTTGCCGGCGATTAAACTGCTTTCATTCGGCGTCTCATCAAAAATGAAAATATTTTTGAAAACTACAAGTCTCATGGGTTTTAGTGGTGAAAAAATAATTTTAAAAATCGTTCGGGAAATGAGTTTACTCCCTGCTTACTTTCTTTGTATACATTCGACTATACGGGATTTACGGGAAATCGCGGGTTTTCGGTTGCCGGCGATTAAACTGCTTTCATTCGGCGTCTCATCAAAAATGAAAATATTTTTGAAAACTACAAGTCTCATGGGTGTTTTAAAAAGTTTTTTACTCCCTGCTTACTTTCTTTGTATACATTCGACTATACGGGATGGGATTTACGGGAAATCGCGGGTTTTCGGTTGCCGGCGATTAAACTGCTTTCATTCGGCGTCTCATCAAAAATGAAAATATTTTTGAAAACTACAAGTCTCATGGGTTTTAGTGGTGAAAAAATAATTTTAAAAATCGTTCGGGAAATGAGTTTACTCCCTGCTTACTTTCTTTGTATACATTCGACTATACGGGATTTACGGGAAATCGCGGGTTTTCGGTTGCCGGCGATTAAACTGCTTTCATTCGGCGTCTCATCAAAAATGAAAATATTTTTGAAAACTACAAGTCTCATGGGTTTTAGTGGTGAAAAAATAATTTTAAAAATCGTTCGGGAAATGAGTTTACTCCCTGCTTACTTTCTTTGTATACATTCGACTATACGGGCCGAGTCCGGGATTTACGGGAAATCGCGGGTTTTCGGTTGCCGGCGATTAAACTGCTTTCATTCGGCGTCTCATCAAAAATGAAAATATTTTTGAAAACTACAAGTCTCATGGGTTTTAGTGGTGAAAAAATAATTTTAAAAATCGTTCGGGAAATGAGTTTACTCCCTGCTTACTTTCTTTGTATACATTCGACTATACGGGCCGAGTCCGGGATTTACGGGAAATCGCGGGTTTTCGGTTGCCGGCGATTAAACTGCTTTCATTCGGCGTCTCATCAAAAATGAAAATATTTTTGAAAACTACAAGTCTCATGGGTTTTAGTGGTGAAAAAATAATTTTAAAAATCGTTCGGGAAATGAGTTTACTCCCTGCTTACTTTCTTTGTATACATTCGACTATACGGGCCGATCCGGGATTTACGGGAAATCGCGGGTTTTCGGTTGCCGGCGATTAAACTGCTTTCATTCGGCGTCTCATCAAAAATGAAAATATTTTTGAAAACTACAAGTCTCATGGGTTTTAGTGGTGAAAAAATAATTTTAAAAATCGTTCGGGAAATGAGTTTACTCCCTGCTTACTTTCTTTGTATACATTCGACTATACGGGATCCGGGATTTACGGGAAATCGCGGGTTTTCGGTTGCCGGCGATTAAACTGCTTTCATTCGGCGTCTCATCAAAAATGAAAATATTTTTGAAAACTACAAGTCTCATGGGTTTTAGTGGTGAAAAAATAATTTTAAAAATCGTTCGGGAAATGAGTTTACTCCCTGCTTACTTTCTTTGTATACATTCGACTATACGGGCAGTCCGGGATTTACGGGAAATCGCGGGTTTTCGGTTGCCGGCGATTAAACTGCTTTCATTCGGCGTCTCATCAAAAATGAAAATATTTTTGAAAACTACAAGTCTCATGGGTTTTAGTGGTGAAAAAATAATTTTAAAAATCGTTCGGGAAATGAGTTTACTCCCTGCTTACTTTCTTTGTATACATTCGACTATACGGGATTTACGGGAAATCGCGGGTTTTCGGTTGCCGGCGATTAAACTGCTTTCATTCGGCGTCTCATCAAAAATGAAAAATTTTTGAAAACTACAAGTCTCATGGGTTTTAGTGGTGAAAAAATAATTTTAAAAATCGTTCGGGAAATGAGTTTACTCCCTGCTTACTTTCTTTGTATACATTCGACTATACGGGCCGAGTCCGGGATTTACGGGAAATCGCGGGTTTTCGGTTGCCGGCGATTAAACTGCTTTCATTCGGCGTCTCATCAAAAATGAAAATATTTTTGAAAACTACAAGTCTCATGGGTTTTAGTGGTGAAAAAATAATTTTAAAAATCGTTCGGGAAATGAGTTTACTCCCTGCTTACTTTCTTTGTATACATTCGACTATACGGGCCGAGCCGGGATTTACGGGAAATCGCGGGTTTTCGGTTGCCGGCGATTAAACTGCTTTCATTCGGCGTCTCATCAAAAATGAAAATATTTTTGAAAACTACAAGTCTCATGGGTTTTAGTGGTGAAAAAATAATTTTAAAAATCGTTCGGGAAATGAGTTTACTCCCTGCTTACTTTCTTTGTATACATTCGACTATACGGGCCGAGTCCGGGATTTACGGGAAATCGCGGGTTTTCGGTTGCCGGCGATTAAACTGCTTTCATTCGGCGTCTCATCAAAAATGAAAATATTTTTGAAAACTACAAGTCTCATGGGTTTTAGTGGTGAAAAAATAATTTTAAAAATCGTTCGGGAAATGAGTTTACTCCCTGCTTACTTTCTTTGTATACATTCGACTATACGGGCCGATCCGGGATTTACGGGAAATCGCGGGTTTTCGGTTGCCGGCGATTAAACTGCTTTCATTCGGCGTCTCATCAAAAATGAAAATATTTTTGAAAACTACAAGTCTCATGGGTTTTAGTGGTGAAAAAATAATTTTAAAAATCGTTCGGGAAATGAGTTTACTCCCTGCTTACTTTCTTTGTATACATTCGACTATACGGGCCGAGCCGGGATTTACGGGAAATCGCGGGTTTTCGGTTGCCGGCGATTAAACTGCTTTCATTCGGCGTCTCATCAAAAATGAAAATATTTTTGAAAACTACAAGTCTCATGGGTTTTAGTGGTGAAAAAATAATTTTAAAAATCGTTCGGGAAATGAGTTTACTCCCTGCTTACTTTCTTTGTATACATTCGACTATACGGGCCGAGTCCGGGATTTACGGGAAATCGCGGGTTTTCGGTTGCCGGCGATTAAACTGCTTTCATTCGGCGTCTCATCAAAAATGAAAATATTTTTGAAAACTACAAGTCTCATGGGTTTTAGTGGTGAAAAAATAATTTTAAAAATCGTTCGGGAAATGAGTTTACTCCCTGCTTACTTTCTTTGTATACATTCGACTATACGGGATTTACGGGAAATCGCGGGTTTTCGGTTGCCGGCGATTAAACTGCTTTCATTCGGCGTCTCATCAAAATGAAAATTTTTGAAAACTACAAGTCTCATGGGTTTTAGTGGTGAAAAATAATTTTAAAAATCGTTCGGGAAATGAGTTTACTCCTGCTTACTTTCTTTGTATACATTCGACTATAGACGCGCTTCGCAGGATTAGCAGCATGGAAAATTTAACTAATACACCAATTGTAGAATTCATTGATACACCACTTCGTAAAATTAGCTCGACTACAGATATTCCTATAATTCTTGAAAGAAATGGAGTTAAAGAAAGTGATGAATCGTTTATAGACCGCATGTATTCAAACATCAACTTACAAAAAATGAAAGGTGAGCTAATACACGATCTTAAAAACTACCTTGATGAATGTGTTAAAAATGTTGCTCTGTCAAACCGTCACGTTTCTACTGAATGGGATAGTAATAAAATGTTTAGTGTGTTGGAGGAAAGGATTTTATTTTTGGAAAAGGAAGTAAATGCCAAAAATGAAATGATACAAATATTATTAGCGACGAAATCATCAACGCGTGACGACATACTACATAACTCTCATAGCTTCAACAAATTAAAATCTTGCGAAACAAACGAGAATTTTACAATTCCCAAGGACACCGTTAAGGCAAAAATCATTAAACAGAGTTCCTTTATTCACGCAAATCGCTTTGAAAACTTGCCCATTGAAGAAATAATGGATGATGTAAATAGTGTTGCCAACGAAGTGCCGCATAAAACGCCGCGAAGGAGATCTGACAAAATATCTAAAGTTACGCAAATAATTGGAGACTCGATTGTAAAAGAAGTGAAGGGCTGGAAACTTTCTTCAAACGAGAACAAGATTATAGTGAAATCCTTCTCTGGAGCCACGACTAAATGCATGGAAAGTTACGCAATACCAACTACGAACATGTCTCCCGATAACATTATTATTCATTGTGGCACTAACGATCTAAATAGAATCGAAACCGATCAAATTGCTCAAAACATAGTAAAATTGGCTATTAAATTGAAATCTGGTGAAAATAATGTAATGATATCGGGCATAATTCAACGAAAAGACAGACTAAATGAAAAGGTGATGGCAGTCAACAAATCTCTCGCTCATCTTTGCGAACAAAGAAACATCGGCTTTATCAATAATGATAATATAAACCCCGACTTGCATTTGAATAGAAGTCGCCTTCACCTAAATATGAAAGGGACTTCAATATTGTCTCGGAACTTTCTACAGGTGATTGAGGATTGACACAAAAAACCTGTCGAAATTTACGACACAGATCCACCGAACACTGCCTCAGATACTTTTGATTCAACATATGATATTTTTCACTCTACGTCGCAGTAACATGTGTAACTTGATAGTCGGTCATTTGAACGTAAACTCGTTTGCGAAACAAGTTCGAAGCAATTGATTTAACTTTCAAGCACAATATTGATGTTCTGCTTCTAACTGAAACGAAAATAGATGAATCGTTCACTGATGCTCAATTTAAGTTAGATAATTACCGCAATTCTGAGGAAAGATAGAAAATGGACATGGTGGCGGTATTTTACTCTATATAAATGAAAATATTTCCCTTCAAAGTGTTGCGAAAATATACTTTACCGGATGATATCGAAGTTTTAGTTGTCGAAATAAATCTTCGAAAACGCAAATGGCTTTTAATCGGTGCATATAAACCACCGTTACAAAAAAAATTACTACTTTTTAAACTCAAATCGCAAATGTATTGATTTCACATCTCAACTATCACGAAAACATCATAATTATGGGTGATTTAAACATGGAAATAAGTGACACAGATTTCGATAACTTCATTTCAACATACGACCTCCATAGACTAATCAAATCACCAACCTGCTTTAAGTCAAGTACTTCGCCTTCTTGCATTGATCACATATTAACAAATCAACCAAATTTCTTTAAAAATAGTGTAACAATCGAAACTGGCATATCAGATTGGCATTTATTTGTTGGAAGTGTGATGAGAATGAACGTGATTAAAGGCGACCCAATTGTGAAACACTACAGAAATTACAACAAAATTGACTACTTTGATTTTGAAAGAACATTATCAATGAACTTTTTGAAATTACTTGAGAACAATTACGACTTTAACCAATTCAATTTATGCATCACGTCTACGCTAAACCATTTTGCACCATTGAAAAAGAAAATACTAAGATTCAATAACGCACCCTTTATCACCAAGGAGCTTCGCAAAGCTATTATGCACAGATCCAAACTTCGTCGCATATATAACAAATCACGATCAAAAGAAAATTGGTCCAACTTTACTAGACAGAGAAACTACTGTGTTCCTTATTACGAAAAACCAAACGTTCGTATTTCAAGGGTTTACGTATGACAAGCATTACTGATAATAAAAAGTTCTGGAAGTCTGTCAAGCCATTGTTTTCAAACGTTAGTTATAACACCAACAAAATTATCTTAATCGAGAAAGAAAAGATAGTCACTGACGAACAAAAATTATGCAAAATCTTCAATGAATATTACACCAACATCACGAAAAATTTACCAATCAAACCAAACGATGATACACATACAGCAACCATTCACGATGCAATCCACTCGTATACTAATCACATCAGTATTTTGAAAATTCGTGAAAATGTGGGTTATGATGAAAAGTTCTATTTTTCGCTGGTTGAACAGCCTGATGTTCTCAAAGTCATCAAAGACATGGATGCAAAGAAATCTTCTGTTAGTGGTGATTTTCCAGTTTTTATGTTGAAAAAGTTTATTCATATCTTTGTTCCTATCCTCACTAATATTATAAATTTTTGTTTACAGTCTAATATTTTTCCTGATGATTTAAAACTTGCAGAGGTTATACCTGTTTTTAAGAAGGATGACTGTAATGATAAGGAGAACTATAGACCTGTTAGCTTGCTTCCCTGTTTATCAAAGGTTTTTGAAAGAATTATTCTTAATCAAATGCACACTTTTATGCCATGACAAACTCAGCCCTCATCTATCAGGCTTCAGAAAGGGTTATAATACACAATATGCTCTCATTCGAATGATTGAACAATGGAAAGCACACTTGATAATAAGGGTGTAGTTGGAGCAGTTGCTAATGGACCTCTCAAAAGCTTTTGATACTATCAACCATGATTTGCTTATTGCAAAGCTGCATGCCTATGGTTTTTCTGAATCTTCTTTATTATTTATTCACTCATACTTGAAAAATCGTTTTCAGAGAACCAGAATAAATTCTTCTTTTAGCGAATGGCTTCCTCTTCAAGTTGGAGTTCCACAAGGATCAATCTTAGGACCTCCTTTCTTCAATTATTCTATAAACGATTTATTCTGGTTCATTATTCAATCATCCCTTTGTAACTTTGCAGATGATAACACCTTATATGCTTGTGAAAATTCATTAGAAGATGTAAAACAAACACTGCTTACTAATTTGGTCATAGTTAATAATTGGTTTTATGAAAATTACTTAGCAATAAATTTGAAAAAGTATCAATATATTGTATTAGGTCATCACGATGAAAGTTTGATATTTAACCATTTGAAAATTGCGTGTAAATCGTCTGTAGTGCTTCTTGGTGTTACGATTGACTCGAGACTAAACTTTCATTCGCATGTCAAAAACATCTGTAATAAGGCTAGTAGGAAACTCAACGTGCTTCAAAGGATATCTTCCTTTTTGACACCCAAGATGAAGCGTTTTCTCTTCAATTCATTTATTTTGTCTCAGTTTTCTTACTGTCCCTTAGTATGGATGTTTTGTGGAAAAGTTGCGAATAATCGAATCAATCGTATTCATGAACGTTGTCTAAGAATCATACAGGACGATATAAATGGCAGTTACGATGAACCTTTATCTTTATGTAATGTCAAAAATATTCACATCATCAATTTACAGAATTTAATGAAAGAGGTTTACAAATTTTTAAATGGATTGTCACCTCTATATATGAACGAGATATTTTCTGTTAGGGAAAACAGGTACAACCTTCGTTGCTTTAATTTGATCAGGCGACCAACTTGTCGGACAACGTACTATGGCTTAAATACTTTATCAAATATTGCAGGGAAGCTATGGATATCTGTGCCTGACGCTACAAAGAATGCTCCTTCTCTCGAAGCCTTCCGTAGCTTAATAAAATTTTGGGAAGGTGATGTTTGCACCTGTAAAATATGCATGGATATACCATACATATTTTAACTTTACTTATTTATTTATTTATTTTTCTTATTTTTTATCGCTGTTTGCCTTGTTTTACGTTTTGTTGTCGATTTAAATTAGTTATTTAAATACTATTGTATCTATCGACGTTAAATAAAGAGAAAATCAAAAAAAAAAAAAAAATCAAATTCGACTATACGGGATTTACGGGAAATCGCGGGTTTTCGGTTGCCGGCGATTAAACTGCTTTCATTCGGCGTCTCATCAAAAATGAAAATATTTTTGAAAACTACAAGTCTCATGGGTTTTAGTGGTGAAAAAATAATTTTAAAAATCGTTCGGGAAATGAGTTTACTCCCTGCTTACTTTCTTTGTATACATTCGACTATACGGGCCGAGTCCGGGATTTACGGGAAATCGCGGGTTTTCGGTTGCCGGCGATTAAACTGCTTTCATTCGGCGTCTCATCAAAAATGAAAATATTTTTGAAAACTACAAGTCTCATGGGTTTTAGTGGTGAAAAAATAATTTTAAAAATCGTTCGGGAAATGAGTTTACTCCCTGCTTACTTTCTTTGTATACATTCGACTATACGGGCCGAGTCCGGGATTTACGGGAAATCGCGGGTTTTCGGTTGCCGGCGATTAAACTGCTTTCATTCGGCGTCTCATCAAAAATGAAAATATTTTTGAAAACTACAAGTCTCATGGGTTTTAGTGGTGAAAAAATAATTTTAAAAATCGTTCGGGAAATGAGTTTACTCCCTGCTTACTTTCTTTGTATACATTCGACTATACGGGCCGAGCCGGGATTTACGGGAAATCGCGGGTTTTCGGTTGCCGGCGATTAAACTGCTTTCATTCGGCGTCTCATCAAAAATGAAAATATTTTTGAAAACTACAAGTCTCATGGGTTTTAGTGGTGAAAAAATAATTTTAAAAATCGTTCGGGAAATGAGTTTACTCCCTGCTTACTTTCTTTGTATACATTCGACTATACGGGATTTACGGGAAATCGCGGGTTTTCGGTTGCCGGCGATTAAACTGCTTTCATTCGGCGTCTCATCAAAAATGAAAATATTTTTGAAAACTACAAGTCTCATGGGTTTTAGTGGTGAAAAAATAATTTTAAAAATCGTTCGGGAAATGAGTTTACTCCCTGCTTACTTTCTTTGTATACATTCGACTATACGGGCCGAGTCCGGGATTTACGGGAAATCGCGGGTTTTCGGTTGCCGGCGATTAAACTGCTTTCATTCGGCGTCTCATCAAAAATGAAAATATTTTTGAAAACTACAAGTCTCATGGGTTTTAGTGGTGAAAAAATAATTTTAAAAATCGTTCGGGAAATGAGTTTACTCCCTGCTTACTTTCTTTGTATACATTCGACTATACGGGCCGATCCGGGATTTACGGGAAATCGCGGGTTTTCGGTTGCCGGCGATTAAACTGCTTTCATTCGGCGTCTCATCAAAAATGAAAATATTTTTGAAAACTACAAGTCTCATGGGTTTTAGTGGTGAAAAAATAATTTTAAAAATCGTTCGGGAAATGAGTTTACTCCCTGCTTACTTTCTTTGTATACATTCGACTATACGGGCCGAGTCCGGGATTTACGGGAAATCGCGGGTTTTCGGTTGCCGGCGATTAAACTGCTTTCATTCGGCGTCTCATCAAAAATGAAAATATTTTTGAAAACTACAAGTCTCATGGGTTTTAGTGGTGAAAAAATAATTTTAAAAATCGTTCGGGAAATGAGTTTACTCCCTGCTTACTTTCTTTGTATACATTCGACTATACGGGATTTACGGGAAATCGCGGGTTTTCGGTTGCCGGCGATTAAACTGCTTTCATTCGGCGTCTCATCAAAAATGAAAATATTTTTGAAAACTACAAGTCTCATGGGTTTTAGTGGTGAAAAAATAATTTTAAAAATCGTTCGGGAAATGAGTTTACTCCCTGCTTACTTTCTTTGTATACATTCGACTATACGGGCCGAGTCCGGGATTTACGGGAAATCGCGGGTTTTCGGTTGCCGGCGATTAAACTGCTTTCATTCGGCGTCTCATCAAAAATGAAAATATTTTTGAAAACTACAAGTCTCATGGGTTTTAGTGGTGAAAAAATAATTTTAAAAATCGTTCGGGAAATGAGTTTACTCCCTGCTTACTTTCTTTGTATACATTCGACTATACGGGCCGAGTCCGGGATTTACGGGAAATCGCGGGTTTTCGGTTGCCGGCGATTAAACTGCTTTCATTCGGCGTCTCATCAAAAATGAAAATATTTTTGAAAACTACAAGTCTCATGGGTTTTAGTGGTGAAAAAATAATTTTAAAAATCGTTCGGGAAATGAGTTTACTCCCTGCTTACTTTCTTTGTATACATTCGACTATACGGGCCGAGTCCGGGATTTACGGGAAATCGCGGGTTTTCGGTTGCCGGCGATTAAACTGCTTTCATTCGGCGTCTCATCAAAAATGAAAATATTTTTGAAAACTACAAGTCTCATGGGTTTTAGTGGTGAAAAAATAATTTTAAAAATCGTTCGGGAAATGAGTTTACTCCCTGCTTACTTTCTTTGTATACATTCGACTATACGGGATTTACGGGAAATCGCGGGTTTTCGGTTGCCGGCGATTAAACTGCTTTCATTCGGCGTCTCATCAAAAATGAAAATATTTTTGAAAACTACAAGTCTCATGGGTTTTAGTGGTGAAAAAATAATTTTAAAAATCGTTCGGGAAATGAGTTTACTCCCTGCTTACTTTCTTTGTATACATTCGACTATACGGGATTTACGGGAAATCGCGGGTTTTCGGTTGCCGGCGATTAAACTGCTTTCATTCGGCGTCTCATCAAAAATGAAAATATTTTTGAAAACTACAAGTCTCATGGGTTTTAGTGGTGAAAAAATAATTTTAAAAATCGTTCGGGAAATGAGTTTACTCCCTGCTTACTTTCTTTGTATACATTCGACTATACGGGCCGAGTCCGGGATTTACGGGAAATCGCGGGTTTTCGGTTGCCGGCGATTAAACTGCTTTCATTCGGCGTCTCATCAAAAATGAAAATATTTTTGAAAACTACAAGTCTCATGGGTTTTAGTGGTGAAAAAATAATTTTAAAAATCGTTCGGGAAATGAGTTTACTCCCTGCTTACTTTCTTTGTATACATTCGACTATAGGGCGAGTCCGGGATTTACGGGAAATCGCGGGTTTTCGGTTGCCGGCGATTAAACTGCTTTCATTCGGCGTCTCATCAAAAATGAAAATATTTTTGAAAACTACAAGTCTCATGGGTTTTAGTGGTGAAAAAATAATTTTAAAAATCGTTCGGGAAATGAGTTTACTCCCTGCTTACTTTCTTTGTATACATTCGACTATACGGGCCGAGTCCGGGATTTACGGGAAATCGCGGGTTTTCGGTTGCCGGCGATTAAACTGCTTTCATTCGGCGTCTCATCAAAAATGAAAATATTTTTGAAAACTACAAGTCTCATGGGTTTTAGTGGTGAAAAAATAATTTTAAAAATCGTTCGGGAAATGAGTTTACTCCCTGCTTACTTTCTTTGTATACATTCGACTATACGGGATTTACGGGAAATCGCGGGTTTTCGGTTGCCGGCGATTAAACTGCTTTCATTCGGCGTCTCATCAAAAATGAAAATATTTTTGAAAACTACAAGTCTCATGGGTTTTAGTGGTGAAAAAATAATTTTAAAAATCGTTCGGGAAATGAGTTTACTCCCTGCTTACTTTCTTTGTATACATTCGACTATACGGGCCGAGTCCGGGATTTACGGGAAATCGCGGGTTTTCGGTTGCCGGCGATTAAACTGCTTTCATTCGGCGTCTCATCAAAAATGAAAATATTTTTGAAAACTACAAGTCTCATGGGTTTTAGTGGTGAAAAAATAATTTTAAAAATCGTTCGGGAAATGAGTTTACTCCCTGCTTACTTTCTTTGTATACATTCGACTATACGGGCCGAGTCCGGGATTTACGGGAAATCGCGGGTTTTCGGTTGCCGGCGATTAAACTGCTTTCATTCGGCGTCTCATCAAAAATGAAAATATTTTTGAAAACTACAAGTCTCATGGGTTTTAGTGGTGAAAAAATAATTTTAAAAATCGTTCGGGAAATGAGTTTACTCCCTGCTTACTTTCTTTGTATACATTCGACTATACGGGCCGAGTCCGGGATTTACGGGAAATCGCGGGTTTTCGGTTGCCGGCGATTAAACTGCTTTCATTCGGCGTCTCATCAAAAATGAAAATATTTTTGAAAACTACAAGTCTCATGGGTTTTAGTGGTGAAAAAATAATTTTAAAAATCGTTCGGGAAATGAGTTTACTCCCTGCTTACTTTCTTTGTATACATTCGACTATACGGGATTTACGGGAAATCGCGGGTTTTCGGTTGCCGGCGATTAAACTGCTTTCATTCGGCGTCTCATCAAAAATGAAAATATTTTTGAAAACTACAAGTCTCATGGGTTTTAGTGGTGAAAAAATAATTTTAAAAATCGTTCGGGAAATGAGTTTACTCCCTGCTTACTTTCTTTGTATACATTCGACTATACGGGCCGAGTCCGGGATTTACGGGAAATCGCGGGTTTTCGGTTGCCGGCGATTAAACTGCTTTCATTCGGCGTCTCATCAAAAATGAAAATATTTTTGAAAACTACAAGTCTCATGGGTTTTAGTGGTGAAAAAATAATTTTAAAAATCGTTCGGGAAATGAGTTTACTCCCTGCTTACTTTCTTTGTATACATTCGACTATACGGGCCGAGTCCGGGATTTACGGGAAATCGCGGGTTTTCGGTTGCCGGCGATTAAACTGCTTTCATTCGGCGTCTCATCAAAAATGAAAATATTTTTGAAAACTACAAGTCTCATGGGTTTTAGTGGTGAAAAAATAATTTTAAAAATCGTTCGGGAAATGAGTTTACTCCCTGCTTACTTTCTTTGTATACATTCGACTATACGGGATTTACGGGAAATCGCGGGTTTTCGGTTGCCGGCGATTAAACTGCTTTCATTCGGCGTCTCATCAAAAATGAAAATATTTTTGAAAACTACAAGTCTCATGGGTTTTAGTGGTGAAAAAATAATTTTAAAAATCGTTCGGGAAATGAGTTTACTCCCTGCTTACTTTCTTTGTATACATTCGACTATACGGGCCGAGTCCGGGATTTACGGGAAATCGCGGGTTTTCGGTTGCCGGCGATTAAACTGCTTTCATTCGGCGTCTCATCAAAAATGAAAATATTTTTGAAAACTACAAGTCTCATGGGTTTTAGTGGTGAAAAAATAATTTTAAAAATCGTTCGGGAAATGAGTTTACTCCCTGCTTACTTTCTTTGTATACATTCGACTATACGGGATTTACGGGAAATCGCGGGTTTTCGGTTGCCGGCGATTAAACTGCTTTCATTCGGCGTCTCATCAAAAATGAAAATATTTTTGAAAACTACAAGTCTCATGGGTTTTAGTGGTGAAAAAATAATTTTAAAAATCGTTCGGGAAATGAGTTTACTCCCTGCTTACTTTCTTTGTATACATTCGACTATACGGGATTTACGGGAAATCGCGGGTTTTCGGTTGCCGGCGATTAAACTGCTTTCATTCGGCGTCTCATCAAAAATGAAAATATTTTTGAAAACTACAAGTCTCATGGGTTTTAGTGGTGAAAAAATAATTTTAAAAATCGTTCGGGAAATGAGTTTACTCCCTGCTTACTTTCTTTGTATACATTCGACTATACGGGATTTACGGGAAATCGCGGGTTTTCGGTTGCCGGCGATTAAACTGCTTTCATTCGGCGTCTCATCAAAAATGAAAATATTTTTGAAAACTACAAGTCTCATGGGTTTTAGTGGTGAAAAAATAATTTTAAAAATCGTTCGGGAAATGAGTTTACTCCCTGCTTACTTTCTTTGTATACATTCGACTATACGGGATTTACGGGAAATCGCGGGTTTTCGGTTGCCGGCGATTAAACTGCTTTCATTCGGCGTCTCATCAAAAATGAAAATATTTTTGAAAACTACAAGGCTCATGGGTTTTAGTTTACTCCCTGCTTACTTTCTTTGTATACATTCGACTATACGGGCCGATCCGGGATTTACGGGAAATCGCGGGTTTTCGGTTGCCGGCGATTAAACTGCTTTCATTCGGCGTCTCATCAAAAATGAAAATATTTTTGAAAACTACAAGTCTCATGGGTTTTAGTGGTGAAAAAATAATTTTAAAAATCGTTCGGGAAATGAGTTTACTCCCTGCTTACTTTCTTTGTATACATTCGACTATACGGGCCGAGTCCGGGATTTACGGGAAATCGCGGGTTTTCGGTTGCCGGCGATTAAACTGCTTTCATTCGGCGTCTCATCAAAAATGAAAATATTTTTGAAAACTACAAGTCTCATGGGTTTTAGTGGTGAAAAAATAATTTTAAAAATCGTTCGGGAAATGAGTTTACTCCCTGCTTACTTTCTTTGTATACATTCGACTATACGGGCCGAGTCCGGGATTTACGGGAAATCGCGGGTTTTCGGTTGCCGGCGATTAAACTGCTTTCATTCGGCGTCTCATCAAAAATGAAAATATTTTTGAAAACTACAAGTCTCATGGGTTTTAGTGGTGAAAAAATAATTTTAAAAATCGTTCGGGAAATGAGTTTACTCCCTGCTTACTTTCTTTGTATACATTCGACTATACGGGCCGAGTCCGGGATTTACGGGAAATCGCGGGTTTTCGGTTGCCGGCGATTAAACTGCTTTCATTCGGCGTCTCATCAAAAATGAAAATATTTTTGAAAACTACAAGTCTCATGGGTTTTAGTGGTGAAAAAATAATTTTAAAAATCGTTCGGGAAATGAGTTTACTCCCTGCTTACTTTCTTTGTATACATTCGACTATACGGGCCGAGTCCGGGATTTACGGGAAATCGCGGGTTTTCGGTTGCCGGCGATTAAACTGCTTTCATTCGGCGTCTCATCAAAAATGAAAATATTTTTGAAAACTACAAGTCTCATGGGTTTTAGTGGTGAAAAAATAATTTTAAAAATCGTTCGGGAAATGAGTTTACTCCCTGCTTACTTTCTTTGTATACATTCGACTATACGGGATTTACGGGAAATCGCGGGTTTTCGGTTGCCGGCGATTAAACTGCTTTCATTCGGCGTCTCATCAAAAATGAAAATATTTTTGAAAACTACAAGTCTCATGGGTTTTAGTGGTGAAAAAATAATTTTAAAAATCGTTCGGGAAATGAGTTTACTCCCTGCTTACTTTCTTTGTATACATTCGACTATACGGGCCGATCCGGGATTTACGGGAAATCGCGGGTTTTCGGTTGCCGGCGATTAAACTGCTTTCATTCGGCGTCTCATCAAAAATGAAAATATTTTTGAAAACTACAAGTCTCATGGGTTTTAGTGGTGAAAAAATAATTTTAAAAATCGTTCGGGAAATGAGTTTACTCCCTGCTTACTTTCTTTGTATACATTCGACTATACGGGCCGAGTCCGGGATTTACGGGAAATCGCGGGTTTTCGGTTGCCGGCGATTAAACTGCTTTCATTCGGCGTCTCATCAAAAATGAAAATATTTTTGAAAACTACAAGTCTCATGGGTTTTAGTGGTGAAAAAATAATTTTAAAAATCGTTCGGGAAATGAGTTTACTCCCTGCTTACTTTCTTTGTATACATTCGACTATACGGGATTTACGGGAAATCGCGGGTTTTCGGTTGCCGGCGATTAAACTGCTTTCATTCGGCGTCTCATCAAAAATGAAAATATTTTTGAAAACTACAAGTCTCATGGGTTTTAGTGGTGAAAAAATAATTTTAAAAATCGTTCGGGAAATGAGTTTACTCCCTGCTTACTTTCTTTGTATACATTCGACTATACGGGCCGAGTCCGGGATTTACGGGAAATCGCGGGTTTTCGGTTGCCGGCGATTAAACTGCTTTCATTCGGCGTCTCATCAAAAATGAAAATATTTTTGAAAACTACAAGTCTCATGGGTTTTAGTGGTGAAAAAATAATTTTAAAAATCGTTCGGGAAATGAGTTTACTCCCTGCTTACTTTCTTTGTATACATTCGACTATACGGGCCGAGTCCGGGATTTACGGGAAATCGCGGGTTTTCGGTTGCCGGCGATTAAACTGCTTTCATTCGGCGTCTCATCAAAAATGAAAATATTTTTGAAAACTACAAGTCTCATGGGTTTTAGTGGTGAAAAAATAATTTTAAAAATCGTTCGGGAAATGAGTTTACTCCCTGCTTACTTTCTTTGTATACATTCGACTATACGGGCCGAGTCCGGGATTTACGGGAAATCGCGGGTTTTCGGTTGCCGGCGATTAAACTGCTTTCATTCGGCGTCTCATCAAAAATGAAAATATTTTTGAAAACTACAAGTCTCATGGGTTTTAGTGGTGAAAAAATAATTTTAAAAATCGTTCGGGAAATGAGTTTACTCCCTGCTTACTTTCTTTGTATACATTCGACTATACGGGATTTACGGGAAATCGCGGGTTTTCGGTTGCCGGCGATTAAACTGCTTTCATTCGGCGTCTCATCAAAAATGAAAATATTTTTGAAAACTACAAGTCTCATGGGTTTTAGTGGTGAAAAAATAATTTTAAAAATCGTTCGGGAAATGAGTTTACTCCCTGCTTACTTTCTTTGTATACATTCGACTATACGGGCCGAGTCCGGGATTTACGGGAAATCGCGGGTTTTCGGTTGCCGGCGATTAAACTGCTTTCATTCGGCGTCTCATCAAAAATGAAAATATTTTTGAAAACTACAAGTCTCATGGGTTTTAGTGGTGAAAAAATAATTTTAAAAATCGTTCGGGAAATGAGTTTACTCCCTGCTTACTTTCTTTGTATACATTCGACTATACGGGCCGAGTCCGGGATTTACGGGAAATCGCGGGTTTTCGGTTGCCGGCGATTAAACTGCTTTCATTCGGCGTCTCATCAAAAATGAAAATATTTTTGAAAACTACAAGTCTCATGGGTTTTAGTGGTGAAAAAATAATTTTAAAAATCGTTCGGGAAATGAGTTTACTCCCTGCTTACTTTCTTTGTATACATTCGACTATACGGGATTTACGGGAAATCGCGGGTTTTCGGTTGCCGGCGATTAAACTGCTTTCATTCGGCGTCTCATCAAAAATGAAAATATTTTTGAAAACTACAAGTCTCATGGGTTTTAGTGGTGAAAAAATAATTTTAAAAATCGTTCGGGAAATGAGTTTACTCCCTGCTTACTTTCTTTGTATACATTCGACTATACGGGCATTCCGGGATTTACGGGAAATCGCGGGTTTTCGGTTGCCGGCGATTAAACTGCTTTCATTCGGCGTCTCATCAAAAATGAAAATATTTTTGAAAACTACAAGTCTCATGGGTTTTAGTGGTGAAAAAATAATTTTAAAAATCGTTCGGGAAATGAGTTTACTCCCTGCTTACTTTCTTTGTATACATTCGACTATACGGGCCGAGTCCGGGATTTACGGGAAATCGCGGGTTTTCGGTTGCCGGCGATTAAACTGCTTTCATTCGGCGTCTCATCAAAAATGAAAATATTTTTGAAAACTACAAGTCTCATGGGTTTTAGTGGTGAAAAAATAATTTTAAAAATCGTTCGGGAAATGAGTTTACTCCCTGCTTACTTTCTTTGTATACATTCGACTATACGGGATTTACGGGAAATCGCGGGTTTTCGGTTGCCGGCGATTAAACTGCTTTCATTCGGCGTCTCATCAAAATGAAAATATTTTTGAAAACTACAAGTCTCATGGGTTTTAGTGGTGAAAAAATAATTTTAAAAATCGTTCGGGAAATGAGTTTACTCCCTGCTTACTTTCTTTGTATACATTCGACTATACGGGCCGAGTCCGGGATTTACGGGAAATCGCGGGTTTTCGGTTGCCGGCGATTAAACTGCTTTCATTCGGCGTCTCATCAAAAATGAAAATATTTTGAAAACTACAAGTCTCATGGGTTTTAGTGGTGAAAAAATAATTTTAAAAATCGTTCGGGAAATGAGTTTACTCCCTGCTTACTTTCTTTGTATACATTCGACTATACGGGCCGATCCGGGATTTACGGGAAATCGCGGGTTTTCGGTTGCCGGCGATTAAACTGCTTTCATTCGGCGTCTCATCAAAATGAAAATATTTTTGAAAACTACAAGTCTCATGGGTTTTAGTGGTGAAAAAATAATTTTAAAAATCGTTCGGGAAATGAGTTTACTCCCTGCTTACTTTCTTTGTATACATTCGACTATACGGGATTTACGGGAAATCGCGGGTTTTCGGTTGCCGGCGATTAAACTGCTTTCATTCGGCGTCTCATCAAAAATGAAAATATTTTTGAAAACTACAAGTCTCATGGGTTTTAGTGGTGAAAAAATAATTTTAAAAATCGTTCGGGAAATGAGTTTACTCCCTGCTTACTTTCTTTGTATACATTCGACTATACGGGATTTACGGGAAATCGCGGGTTTTCGGTTGCCGGCGATTAAACTGCTTTCA
>JASGCC010004211.1:0-20742 GCA_030067915.1 Hydractinia echinata | reverse complement strand
CGAACGAAAACCGCGATTTCCGTAAATCCGGCTCGGCCCGTATAGTCGAATGTATACAAAGAAAGTACAGGGAGTAAACTCATTTCCCGAACGATTTTTAAAATTATTTTTTCACCACTAAAACCCATGAGACTTGTAGTTTTCAAAAATGTTTTCATTTTTGATGAGACGCCGAATGAAAGCAGTTTAATCGCCGGCAACCGAAAACCGCGATTTCCCGTAAATCCCGGGCTCGGCCCGTATAGTGAATGTATACAAAGAAAGTACCCAGGGAGTAAACTCATTTCCCGAACGATTTTTAAAATTATTTTTTCACCACTAAAACTGAGACTTGTAGTTTTCAAAAATGTTTTCATTTTTGATGAGACGCCGAATGAAAGCAGTTTAATCGCCGGCAACCGAAAACCCGCGATTTCCCGTAAATCCCGGTCGGCCCGTATAGTCGAATGTATACAAAGAAAGTACAGGGAGTAAACTCATTTCCCGAACGATTTTTAAAATTATTTTTTCACCACTAAAACCCATGAGACTTGTAGTTTTCAAAAATGTTTTCATTTTTGATGAGACGCCGAATGAAACAGTTTAATCGCCGGCAACCGAAAACCCGCGATTTCCCGTAAATCCGGCTCGGCCCGTATAGTCGAATGTATACAAAGAAAGTACCCAGGGAGTAAACTCATTTCCCGAACGATTTTTAAAATTATTTTTTCACTAAAACCCATGAGACTTGTAGTTTTCAAAAATGTTTTCATTTTTGATGAGACGCCGAATGAAAGCAGTTTAATCGCCGGCAACCGAAAACCCGCGATTTCCCGTAAATCCCGGCTCGGCCCGTATAGTGAATGTATACAAAGAAAGTAAGGGAGTAAACTCATTTCCCGAACGATTTTTAAAATTATTTTTTCACCACTAAAACCATGAGACTTGTAGTTTTCAAAAATTTTCATTTTTGATGAGACGCCGAATGAAACAGTTTAATCGCCGGCAACCGAAAACCCGCGATTTCCCGTAAATCCCGGCTCGGCCCGTATAGTGAATGTATACAAAGAAAGTACCCAGGGAGTAAACTCATTTCCCGAACGATTTTTAAAATTATTTTTTCACCACTAAAACCCATGAGACTTGTAGTTTTCAAAAATGTTTTCATTTTTGATGAGACGCCGAATGAAACAGTTTAATCGCCGGCAACCGAAAACCCGCGATTTCCCGTAAATCCGGCTCGGCCCGTATAGTCGAATGTATACAAAGAAAGTAAGGGAGTAAACTCATTTCCCGAACGATTTTTAAAATTATTTTTTCACCACTAAAACCCATGAGACTTGTAGTTTTCAAAAATTTTTCATTTTTGATGAGACGCCGAATGAAACAGTTTAATCGCCGGCAACCGAAAACCCGCGATTTCCCGTAAATCCGGGCTCGGCCCGTATAGTCGAATGTATACAAAGAAAGTACAGGGAGTAAACTCATTTCCCGAACGATTTTTAAAATTATTTTTTCACCACTAAAACCATGAGACTTGTAGTTTTCAAAAATGTTTTCATTTTTGATGAGACGCCGAATGAAAGCAGTTTAATCGCCGGCAACCGAAAAAAAATCCCGGCTCGGCCCGTATAGTCGAATGTATACAAAGAAAGTACAGGGAGTAAACTCATTTCCCGAACGATTTTTAAAATTTATTTTTTCACCACTAAAACCCATGAGACTTGTAGTTTTCAAAAATGTTTTCATTTTTGATGAGACGCCGAATGAAAGTTTAATCGCCGGCAACCGAAAACCCGCGATTTCCCGTAAATCCCGGTCGGCCCGTATAGTCGAATGTATACAAAGAAAGTACCCAGGGAGTAAACTCATTTCCCGAACGATTTTTAAAATTATTTTTTCACTAAAACCCATGAGACTTGTAGTTTTCAAAAATGTTTTCATTTTTGATGAGACGCCGAATGAAAGCAGTTTAATCGCCGGCAACCGAAAACCGCGATTTCCCGTAAATCCCGGCTCGGCCCGTATGTATACAAAGAAAGTACCCAGGGAGTAAACTCATTTCCCGAACGATTTTTAAAATTATTTTTTCACCACTAAAACCCATGAGACTTGTAGTTTTCAAAAATGTTTTCATTTTTGATGAGACGCCGAATGAAACAGTTTAATCGCCGGCAACCGAAAACCCGATTTCCCGTAAATCCGGTCGGCCCGTATAGTCGAATGTATACAAAGAAAGTACCCAGGGAGTAAACTCATTTCCCGAACGATTTTTAAAATTATTTTTTCACCACTAAAACCCATGAGACTTGTAGTTTTCAAAAATATTTTCATTTTTGATGAGACGCCGAATGAAAGCAGTTTAATCGCCGGCAACCGAAAACCCGCGATTTCCCGTAAATCCGGTCGGCCGTATAGTCGAATGTATACAAAGAAAGTACAGGGAGTAAACTCATTTCCCGAACGATTTTTAAAATTATTTTTTCACCACTAAAACCCATGAGACTTGTAGTTTTCAAAAATGTTTTCATTTTTGATGAGACGCCGAATGAAACAGTTTAATCGCCGGCAACCGAAAACCCGCGATTTCCCGTAAATCCCGGGCTCGGCCCGTATAGTGAATGTATACAAAGAAAGTACCCAGGGAGTAAACTCATTTCCCGAACGATTTTTAAAATTATTTTTTCACCACTAAAACCCATGAGACTTGTAGTTTTCAAAAATGTTTTCATTTTTGATGAGACGCCGAATGAAAGCAGTTTAATCGCCGGCAACCGAAAACCCGCGATTTCCCGTAAATCCCGGTCGGCCGTATAGTGAATGTATACAAAGAAAGTACCCAGGGAGTAAACTCATTTCCCGAACGATTTTTAAAATTATTTTTTCACCACTAAAACCCATGAGACTTGTAGTTTTCAAAAATATTTTCATTTTTGATGAGACGCCGAATGAAAGCAGTTTAATCGCCGGCAACCGAAAACCCGCGATTTCCCGTAAATCCCGGGCTCGGCCCGTATAGTCGAATGTATACAAAGAAAGTAATCCGGGAGTAAACTCATTTCCCGAACGATTTTTAAAATTATTTTTTCACCACTAAAACCCATGAGACTTGTAGTTTTCAAAAATGTTTTCATTTTTGATGAGACGCCGAATGAAAGCAGTTTAATCGCCGGCAACCGAAAACCCGCGATTTCCCGTAAATCCCGGCTCGGCCCGTATAGTCGAATGTATACAAAGAAAGTACAGGGAGTAAACTCATTTCCCGAACGATTTTTAAAATTATTTTTTCACCACTAAAACCCATGAGACTTGTAGTTTTCAAAAATGTTTTCATTTTTGATGAGACGCCGAATGAAAGCAGTTTAATCGCCGGCAACCGAAAACCCGCGATTTCCCGTAAATCCGGCTCGGCCCGTATAGTGAATGTATACAAAGAAAGTACCCAGGGAGTAAACTCATTTCCCGAACGATTTTTAAAATTATTTTTTCACCACTAAAACCCATGAGACTTGTAGTTTTCAAAAATGTTTTCATTTTTGATGAGACGCCGAATGAAACAGTTTAATCGCCGGCAACCGAAAACCCGCGATTTCCCGTAAATCCCGGGCTCGGCCCGTATAGTCGAATGTATACAAAGAAAGTACAGGGAGTAAACTCATTTCCCGAACGATTTTTAAAATTATTTTTTCACCACTAAAACCCATGAGACTTGTAGTTTTCAAAAATGTTTTCATTTTTGATGAGACGCCGAATGAAAGCAGTTTATCGGGCAACCGAAAACCCGCGATTTCCCGTAAATCCCGGTCGGGTATAGTCGAATGTATACAAAGAAAGTACAGGGAGTAAACTCATTTCCCGAACGATTTTTAAAATTATTTTTTCACCACTAAAACCCATGAGACTTGTAGTTTTCAAAAATGTTTTCATTTTTGATGAGACGCCGAATGAAACAGTTTAATCTCCGGCAACCGAAAACCCGCGATTTCCCGTAAATCCCGGGCTCGGCCCGTATAGTCGAATGTATACAAAGAAAGTACCCAGGGAGTAAACTCATTTCCCGAACGATTTTTAAAATTATTTTTTCACCACTAAAACCCATGAGACTTGTAGTTTTCAAAAATGTTTTCATTTTTGATGAGACGCCGAATGAAAGCAGTTTAATCGCCGGCAACCGAAAACCCGCTCGGCCCGTATAGTCGAATGTATACAAAGAAAGTACCAGGGAGTAAACTCATTTCCCGAACGATTTTTAAAATTATTTTTTCACCACTAAAACCCATGAGACTTGTAGTTTTCAAAAATATTTTCATTTTTGATGAGACGCCGAATGAAAGCAGTTTAATCGCCGGCAACCGAAAACCCGCGATTTCCCGTAAATCCCGGGCTCGGCCGTATAGTGAATGTATACAAAGAAAGTACCCAGGGAGTAAACTCATTTCCCGAACGATTTTTTTATTTTTTCACCACTAAAACCCATGAGACTTGTAGTTTTCAAAAATGTTTTCATTTTTGATGAGACGCCGAATGAAAGCAGTTTAATCGCCGGCAACCGAAAACCCGCGATTTCCCGTAAATCCCGGCTCGGCCCGTATAGTGAATGTATACAAAGAAAGTACCCAGGGAGTAAACTCATTTCCCGAACGATTTTTAAAATTATTTTTTCACCACTAAAACCCATGAGACTTGTAGTTTTCAAAAATGTTTTCATTTTTGATGAGACGCCGAATGAAAGCAGTTTAATCGCCGGCAACCGAAAACCCGCGATTTCCCGTAAATCCCGGGCTCGGCCCGTATAGTGAATGTATACAAAGAAAGTACCCAGGGAGTAAACTCATTTCCCGAACGATTTTTAAAATTATTTTTTCACCACTAAAACCCATGAGACTTGTAGTTTTCAAAAATGTTTTCATTTTTGATGAGACGCCGAATGAAACAGTTTAATCGCCGGCAACCGAAAACCCGCGATTTCCCGTAAATCCCGGGCTCGGCCCGTATAGTCGAATGTATACAAAGAAAGTACCAGGGAGTAAACTCATTTCCCGAACGATTTTTAAAATTATTTTTTCACCACTAAAACCCATGAGACTTGTAGTTTTCAAAAATGTTTTCATTTTTGATGAGACGCCGAATGAAAGCAGTTTAATCGCCGGCAACCGAAAACCCGCGATTTCCCGTAAATCCCGGCTCGGCCCGTATAGTCGAATGTATACAAAGAAAGTACCCAGGGAGTAAACTCATTTCCCGAACGATTTTTAAAATTATTTTTTCACCACTAAAACCCATGAGACTTGTAGTTTTCAAAAATGTTTTCATTTTTGATGAGACGCCGAATGAAAGCAGTTTAATCGCCGGCAACCGAAAACCCGCGATTTCCCGTAAATCCGGCTCGGCCCGTATAGTCGAATGTATACAAAGAAAGTACCCAGGGAGTAAACTCATTTCCCGAACGATTTTTAAAATTATTTTTTCACCACTAAAACCCATGAGACTTGTAGTTTTCAAAAATATTTTCATTTTTGATGAGACGCCGAATGAAAGCAGTTTAATCGCCGGCAACCGAAAACCCGCGATTTCCCGTAAATCCCGGCTCGGCCCGTATAGTGAATGTATACAAAGAAAGTACCCAGGGAGTAAACTCATTTCCCGAACGATTTTTAAAATTATTTTTTCACCACTAAAACCCATGAGACTTGTAGTTTTCAAAAATGTTTTCATTTTTGATGAGACGCCGAATGAAAGCAGTTTAATCGCCGGCAACCGAAAACCCGCGATTTCCCGTAAATCCCGGCTCGGCCCGTATAGTCGAATGTATACAAAGAAAGTACCCAGGGAGTAAACTCATTTCCCGAACGATTTTTAAAATTATTTTTTCACCACTAAAACCCATGAGACTTGTAGTTTTCAAAAATGTTTTCATTTTTGATGAGACGCCGAATGAAAGCAGTTTAATCGCCGGCAACCGAAAACCCGCGATTTCCCGTAAATCCCGGGCTCGGCCCGTATAGTCGAATGTATACAAAGAAAGTACCCAGGGAGTAAACTCATTTCCCGAACGATTTTTAAAATTATTTTTTCACCACTAAAACCCATGAGACTTGTAGTTTTCAAAAATGTTTTCATTTTTGATGAGACGCCGAATGAAAGCAGTTTAATCGCCGGCAACCGAAAACCCGCGATTTCCCGTAAATCCCGGCTCGGCCCGTATAGTCGAATGTATACAAAGAAAGTACCCAGGGAGTAAACTCATTTCCCGAACGATTTTTAAAATTATTTTTTCACCACTAAAACCCATGAGACTTGTAGTTTTCAAAAATGTTTTCATTTTTGATGAGACGCCGAATGAAAGCAGTTTAATCGCCGGCAACCGAAAACCCGCGATTTCCCGTAAATCCCGGCTCGGCCCGTATAGTGAATGTATACAAAGAAAGTACCCAGGGAGTAAACTCATTTCCCGAACGATTTTTAAAATTATTTTTTCACCACTAAAACCCATGAGACTTGTAGTTTTCAAAAATGTTTTCATTTTTGATGAGACGCCGAATGAAAGCAGTTTAATCGCCGGCAACCGAAAACCCGCGATTTCCCGTAAATCCCGGCTCGGCCCGTATAGTCGAATGTATACAAAGAAAGTACCCAGGGAGTAAACTCATTTCCCGAACGATTTTTAAAATTATTTTTTCACCACTAAAACCCATGAGACTTGTAGTTTTCAAAAATGTTTTCATTTTTGATGAGACGCCGAATGAAACAGTTTAATCGCCGGCAACCGAAAACCCGCGATTTCCCGTAAATCCGGCTCGGCCCGTATAGTGGAATGTATACAAAGAAAGTACCCAGGGAGTAAACTCATTTCCCGAACGATTTTTAAAATTATTTTTTCACCACTAAAACCCATGAGACTTGTAGTTTTCAAAAATGTTTTCATTTTTGATGAGACGCCGAATGAAAGCAGTTTAATCGCCGGCAACCGAAAACCCGCGATTTCCCGTAAATCCCGGCTCGGCCCGTATAGTCGAATGTATACAAAGAAAGTACCAGGGAGTAAACTCATTTCCCGAACGATTTTTAAAATTATTTTTTCACCACTAAAACCCATGAGACTTGTAGTTTTCAAAAATGTTTTCATTTTTGATGAGACGCCGAATGAAAGCAGTTTAATCGCCGGCAACCGAAAACCCGCGATTTCCCGTAAATCCCGGCTCGGCCCGTATAGTCGAATGTATACAAAGAAAGTACAGGGAGTAAACTCATTTCCCGAACGATTTTTAAAATTATTTTTTCACCACTAAAACCCATGAGACTTGTAGTTTTCAAAAATGTTTTCATTTTTGATGAGACGCCGAATGAAACAGTTTAATCGCCGGCAACCGAAAACCCGCGATTTCCCGTAAATCCCGGCTCGGCCCGTATAGTCGAATGTATACAAAGAAAGTACCCAGGGAGTAAACTCATTTCCCGAACGATTTTTAAAATTATTTTTTCACCACTAAAACCCATGAGACTTGTAGTTTTCAAAAATTTTTCATTTTTGATGAGACGCCGAATGAAACAGTTTAATCGCCGGCAACCGAAAACCCGCGATTTCCCGTAAATCCCGGCTCGGCCGTATAGTCGAATGTATACAAAGAAAGTACCCAGGGAGTAAACTCATTTCCCGAACGATTTTTAAAATTATTTTTTCACCACTAAAACCCATGAGACTTGTAGTTTTCAAAAATGTTTTCATTTTTGATGAGACGCCGAATGAAACAGTTTAATCTCCGGCAACCGAAAACCCGCGATTTCCCGTAAATCCCGGGCTCGGCCCGTATAGTCGAATGTATACAAAGAAAGTACCCAGGGAGTAAACTCATTTCCCGAACGATTTTTAAAATTATTTTTTCACCACTAAAACCCATGAGACTTGTAGTTTTCAAAAATGTTTTCATTTTTGATGAGACGCCGAATGAAAGCAGTTTAATCGCCGGCAACCGAAAACCCGCGATTTCCCGTAAATCCCGGCTCGGCCCGTATAGTCGAATGTATACAAAGAAAGTACAGGGAGTAAACTCATTTCCCGAACGATTTTTAAAATTATTTTTTCACCACTAAAACCCATGAGACTTGTAGTTTTCAAAAATGTTTTCATTTTTGATGAGACGCCAAATGAAAGCAGTTTAATCGCCGGCAACCGAAAACCCGCGATTTCCCGTAAATCCCGGCTCGGCCCGTATAGTGAAATGTATACAAAGAAAGTACCCAGGGAGTAAACTCATTTCCCGAACGATTTTTAAAATTATTTTTTCACCACTAAAACCCATGAGACTTGTAGTTTTCAAAAATGTTTTCATTTTTGATGAGACGCCGAATGAAAGCAGTTTAATCGCCGGCAACCGAAAACCCGCGATTTCCCGTAAATCCCGGCTCGGCCCGTATAGTCGAATGTATACAAAGAAAGTACAGGGAGTAAACTCATTTCCCGAACGATTTTTAAAATTATTTTTTCACCACTAAAACCCATGAGACTTGTAGTTTTCAAAAATGTTTTCATTTTTGATGAGACGCCGAATGAAAGCAGTTTAATCGCCGGCAACCGAAAACCCGCGATTTCCCGTAAATCCCGGCTCGGCCCGTATAGTCGAATGTATACAAAGAAAGTACCCAGGGAGTAAACTCATTTCCCGAACGATTTTTAAAATTATTTTTTCACCACTAAAACCCATGAGACTTGTAGTTTTCAAAAATGTTTTCATTTTTGATGAGACGCCGAATGAAAGCAGTTTAATCGCCGGCAACCGAAAACCCGCGATTTCCCGTAAATCCCGGCTCGGCCCGTATAGTCGAATGTATACAAAGAAAGTACAGGGAGTAAACTCATTTCCCGAACGATTTTTAAAATTATTTTTTCACCACTAA
The DNA here is from genome assembly GCA_030067915.1 of Hydractinia echinata. Lineage (NCBI taxonomy): Eukaryota > Metazoa > Cnidaria > Hydrozoa > Anthoathecata > Hydractiniidae > Hydractinia > Hydractinia echinata. Next base: position 11,868 of record JASGCC010004211.1, on the reverse strand, counting down.
AACCCATGAGACTTGTAGTTTTCAAAAATATTTTCATTTTTGATGAGACGCCGAATGAAAGCAGTTTAATCTCCGGCAACCGAAAACCCGCGATTTCCCGTAAATCCCGGCTCGGCCCGTATAGTGAATGTATACAAAGAAAGTACCCAGGGAGTAAACTCATTTCCCGAACGATTTTTAAAATTATTTTTTCACCACTAAAACCCATGAGACTTGTAGTTTTCAAAAATGTTTTCATTTTTGATGAGACGCCGAATGAAAGCAGTTTAATCTCGGCAACCGAAAACCCGCGATTTCCCGTAAATCCCGGGCTCGGCCCGTATAGTGAATGTATACAAAGAAAGTACCCAGGGAGTAAACTCATTTCCCGAACGATTTTTAAAATTATTTTTTCACCACTAAAACCCATGAGACTTGTAGTTTTCAAAAATGTTTTCATTTTTGATGAGACGCCGAATGAAAGCAGTTTAATCGCCGGCAACCGAAAACCCGCGATTTCCCGTAAATCCCGGCTCGGCCCGTATAGTCGAATGTATACAAAGAAAGTACAGGGAGTAAACTCATTTCCCGAACGATTTTTAAAATTATTTTTTCACCACTAAAACCCATGAGACTTGTAGTTTTCAAAAATGTTTTCATTTTTGATGAGACGCCGAATGAAAGCAGTTTAATCGCCGGCAACCGAAAACCCGCGATTTCCCGTAAATCCCGGCTCGGCCCGTATAGTCGAATGTATACAAAGAAAGTACCCAGGGAGTAAACTCATTTCCCGAACGATTTTTAAAATTATTTTTTCACCACTAAAACCCATGAGACTTGTAGTTTTCAAAAATGTTTTCATTTTTGATGAGACGCCGAATGAAAGCAGTTTAATCGCCGGCAACCGAAAACCCGCGATTTCCCGTAAATCCCGGCTCGGCCCGTATAGTCGAATGTATACAAAGAAAGTACCCAGGGAGTAAACTCATTTCCCGAACGATTTTTAAAATTATTTTTTCACCACTAAAACCCATGAGACTTGTAGTTTTCAAAAATATTTTCATTTTTGATGAGACGCCGAATGAAACAGTTTAATCTCCGGCAACCGAAAACCCGCGATTTCCCGTAAATCCCGGCTCGGCCCGTATAGTCGAATGTATACAAAGAAAGTACCCAGGGAGTAAACTCATTTCCCGAACGATTTTTAAAATTATTTTTTCACCACTAAAACCCATGAGACTTGTAGTTTTCAAAAATGTTTTCATTTTTGATGAGACGCCGAATGAAAGCAGTTTAATCGCCGGCAACCGAAAACCCGCGATTTCCCGTAAATCCCGGCTCGGCCCGTATAGTCGAATGTATACAAAGAAAGTACCCAGGGAGTAAACTCATTTCCCGAACGATTTTTAAAATTATTTTTTCACCACTAAAACCCATGAGACTTGTAGTTTTCAAAAATGTTTTCATTTTTGATGAGACGCCGAATGAAAGCAGTTTAATCGCCGGCAACCGAAAACCCGCGATTTCCCGTAAATCCCGGCTCGGCCCGTATAGTCGAATGTATACAAAGAAAGTACCCAGGGAGTAAACTCATTTCCCGAACGATTTTTAAAATTATTTTTTCACCACTAAAACCCATGAGACTTGTAGTTTTCAAAAATGTTTTCATTTTTGATGAGACGCCGAATGAAAGCAGTTTAATCGCCGGCAACCGAAAACCCGCGATTTCCCGTAAATCCCGGCTCGGCCCGTATAGTCGAATGTATACAAAGAAAGTACCCAGGGAGTAAACTCATTTCCCGAACGATTTTTAAAATTATTTTTTCACCACTAAAACCCATGAGACTTGTAGTTTTCAAAAATTTTCATTTTTGATGAGACGCCGAATGAAAGCAGTTTAATCGCCGGCAACCGAAAAATCCCGGCTCGGCCCGTATAGTCGAATGTATACAAAGAAAGTACCCAGGGAGTAAACTCATTTCCCGAACGATTTTTAAAATTATTTTTTCACCACTAAAACCCATGAGACTTGTAGTTTTCAAAAATGTTTTCATTTTTGATGAGACGCCGAATGAAAGCAGTTTAATCCCCGGCAACCGAAAACCCGCGATTTCCCGTAAATCCCGGCTCGGCCCGTATAGTCGAATGTATACAAAGAAAGTACCCAGGGAGTAAACTCATTTCCCGAACGATTTTTAAAATTATTTTTTCACCACTAAAACCCATGAGACTTGTAGTTTTCAAAAATTTTTCATTTTTGATGAGACGCCGAATGAAAGCAGTTTAATCGCCGGCAACCGAAAACCCGCGATTTCCCGTAAATCCCGGCTCGGCCCGTATAGTGGAATGTATACAAAGAAAGTACCCAGGGAGTAAACTCATTTCCCGAACGATTTTTAAAATTATTTTTTCACCACTAAAACCCATGAGACTTGTAGTTTTCAAAAATGTTTTCATTTTTGATGAGACGCCGAATGAAAGCAGTTTAATCGCCGGCAACCGAAAACCCGCGATTTCCCGTAAATCCCGGCTCGGCCCGTATAGTCGAATGTATACAAAGAAAGTACCCAGGGAGTAAACTCATTTCCCGAACGATTTTTAAAATTATTTTTTCACCACTAAAACCCATGAGACTTGTAGTTTTCAAAAATGTTTTCATTTTTGATGAGACGCCGAATGAAAGCAGTTTAATCGCCGGCAACCGAAAACCCGCGATTTCCCGTAAATCCCGGCTCGGCCCGTATAGTGAATGTATACAAAGAAAGTACCCAGGGAGTAAACTCATTTCCCGAACGATTTTTAAAATTATTTTTTCACCACTAAAACCCATGAGACTTGTAGTTTTCAAAAATGTTTTCATTTTTGATGAGACGCCGAATGAAAGCAGTTTAATCGCCGGCAACCGAAAACCCGCGATTTCCCGTAAATCCCGGCTCGGCCCGTATAGTCGAATGTATACAAAGAAAGTACCCAGGGAGTAAACTCATTTCCCGAACGATTTTTAAAATTATTTTTTCACCACTAAAACCCATGAGACTTGTAGTTTTCAAAAATGTTTTCATTTTTGATGAGACGCCGAATGAAAGCAGTTTAATCGCCGGCAACCGAAAACCCGCGATTTCCCGTAAATCCCGGCTCGGCCCGTATAGTCGAATGTATACAAAGAAAGTACCCAGGGAGTAAACTCATTTCCCGAACGATTTTTAAAATTATTTTTTCACCACTAAAACCCATGAGACTTGTAGTTTTCAAAAATGTTTTCATTTTTGATGAGACGCCGAATGAAAGCAGTTTAATCGCCGGCAACCGAAAACCCGCGATTTCCCGTAAATCCCGGCTCGGCCCGTATAGTCGAATGTATACAAAGAAAGTACCCAGGGAGTAAACTCATTTCCCGAACGATTTTTAAAATTATTTTTTCACCACTAAAACCCATGAGACTTGTAGTTTTCAAAAATGTTTTCATTTTTGATGAGACGCCGAATGAAAGCAGTTTAATCGCCGGCAACCGAAAACCCGCGATTTCCCGTAAATCCCGGCTCGGCCCGTATAGTCGAATGTATACAAAGAAAGTACAGGGAGTAAACTCATTTCCCGAACGATTTTTAAAATTATTTTTTCACCACTAAAACCCATGAGACTTGTAGTTTTCAAAAATGTTTTCATTTTTGATGAGACGCCGAATGAAAGCAGTTTAATCTCCGGCAACCGAAAACCCGCGATTTCCCGTAAATCCCGGCTCGGCCCGTATAGTCGAATGTATACAAAGAAAGTACCCAGGGAGTAAACTCATTTCCCGAACGATTTTTAAAATTATTTTTTCACCACTAAAACCCATGAGACTTGTAGTTTTCAAAAATTTTCATTTTTGATGAGACGCCGAATGAAAGCAGTTTAATCGCCGGCAACCGAAAAATCCCGGCTCGGCCCGTATAGTCGAATGTATACAAAGAAAGTACCCAGGGAGTAAACTCATTTCCCGAACGATTTTTAAAATTATTTTTTCACCACTAAAACCCATGAGACTTGTAGTTTTCAAAAATGTTTTCATTTTTGATGAGACGCCGAATGAAAGCAGTTTAATCGCCGGCAACCGAAAACCCGCGATTTCCCGTAAATCCCGGCTCGGCCCGTATAGTGAATGTATACAAAGAAAGTACCCAGGGAGTAAACTCATTTCCCGAACGATTTTTAAAATTATTTTTTCACCACTAAAACCCATGAGACTTGTAGTTTTCAAAAATTTTCATTTTTGATGAGACGCCGAATGAAAGCAGTTTAATCGCCGGCAACCGAAAACCCGCGATTTCCCGTAAATCCCGGCTCGGCCCGTATAGTGGAATGTATACAAAGAAAGTACCCAGGGAGTAAACTCATTTCCCGAACGATTTTTAAAATTATTTTTTCACCACTAAAACCCATGAGACTTGTAGTTTTCAAAAATGTTTTCATTTTTGATGAGACGCCGAATGAAAACAGTTTAATCGCCGGCAACCGAAAACCCGCGATTTCCCGTAAATCCCGGCTCGGCCCGTATAGTGGAATGTATACAAAGAAAGTACCCAGGGAGTAAACTCATTTCCCGAACGATTTTTAAAATTATTTTTTCACCACTAAAACCCATGAGACTTGTAGTTTTCAAAAATGTTTTCATTTTTGATGAGACGCCGAATGAAAGCAGTTTAATCGCCGGCAACCGAAAACCCGCGATTTCCCGTAAATCCCGGCTCGGCCCGTATAGTGAAATGTATACAAAGAAAGTACCCAGGGAGTAAACTCATTTCCCGAACGATTTTTAAAATTATTTTTTCACCACTAAAACCCATGAGACTTGTAGTTTTCAAAAATTTTCATTTTTGATGAGACGCCGAATGAAAGCAGTTTAATCGCCGGCAACCGAAAACCCGCGATTTCCCGTAAATCCCGGCTCGGCCCGTATAGTGAATGTATACAAAGAAAGTACCCAGGGAGTAAACTCATTTCCCGAACGATTTTTAAAATTATTTTTTCACCACTAAAACCCATGAGACTTGTAGTTTTCAAAAATTTTCATTTTTGATGAGACGCCGAATGAAAGCAGTTTAATCGCCGGCAACCGAAAAATCCCGGCTCGGCCCGTATAGTGAATGTATACAAAGAAAGTACCCAGGGAGTAAACTCATTTCCCGAACGATTTTTAAAATTATTTTTTCACCACTAAAACCCATGAGACTTGTAGTTTTCAAAAATGTTTTCATTTTTGATGAGACGCCGAATGAAAGCAGTTTAATCGCCGGCAACCGAAAACCCGCGATTTCCCGTAAATCCCGGCTCGGCCCGTATAGTCGAATGTATACAAAGAAAGTACCCAGGGAGTAAACTCATTTCCCGAACGATTTTTAAAATTATTTTTTCACCACTAAAACCCATGAGACTTGTAGTTTTCAAAAATTTTCATTTTTGATGAGACGCCGAATGAAAGCAGTTTAATCGCCGGCAACCGAAAACCCGCGATTTCCCGTAAATCCCGGCTCGGCCCGTATAGTGGAATGTATACAAAGAAAGTACCCAGGGAGTAAACTCATTTCCCGAACGATTTTTAAAATTATTTTTTCACCACTAAAACCCATGAGACTTGTAGTTTTCAAAAATGTTTTCATTTTTGATGAGACGCCGAATGAAAGCAGTTTAATCGCCGGCAACCGAAAACCCGCGATTTCCCGTAAATCCCGGCTCGGCCCGTATAGTCGAATGTATACAAAGAAAGTACCCAGGGAGTAAACTCATTTCCCGAACGATTTTTAAAATTATTTTTTCACCACTAAAACCCATGAGACTTGTAGTTTTCAAAAATGTTTTCATTTTTGATGAGACGCCGAATGAAACAGTTTAATCGCCGGCAACCGAAAACCCGCGATTTCCCGTAAATCCCGGCTCGGCCCGTATAGTGAATGTATACAAAGAAAGTACCCAGGGAGTAAACTCATTTCCCGAACGATTTTTAAAATTATTTTTTCACCACTAAAACCCATGAGACTTGTAGTTTTCAAAAATGTTTTCATTTTTGATGAGACGCCGAATGAAAGCAGTTTAATCGCCGGCAACCGAAAACCCGCGATTTCCCGTAAATCCCGGCTCGGCCCGTATAGTGAATGTATACAAAGAAAGTACCCAGGGAGTAAACTCATTTCCCGAACGATTTTTAAAATTATTTTTTCACCACTAAAACCCATGAGACTTGTAGTTTTCAAAAATGTTTTCATTTTTGATGAGACGCCGAATGAAAGCAGTTTAATCGCCGGCAACCGAAAACCCGCGATTTCCCGTAAATCCCGGCTCGGCCCGTATAGTCGAATGTATACAAAGAAAGTACCCAGGGAGTAAACTCATTTCCCGAACGATTTTTAAAATTATTTTTTCACCACTAAAACCCATGAGACTTGTAGTTTTCAAAAATGTTTTCATTTTTGATGAGACGCCGAATGAAAGCAGTTTAATCGCCGGCAACCGAAAACCCGCGATTTCCCGTAAATCCCGGCTCGGCCCGTATAGTCGAATGTATACAAAGAAAGTACCCAGGGAGTAAACTCATTTCCCGAACGATTTTTAAAATTATTTTTTCACCACTAAAACCCATGAGACTTGTAGTTTTCAAAAATGTTTTCATTTTTGATGAGACGCCGAATGAAAGCAGTTTAATCGCCGGCAACCGAAAACCCGCGATTTCCCGTAAATCCCGGCTCGGCCCGTATAGTGGAATGTATACAAAGAAAGTACCCAGGGAGTAAACTCATTTCCCGAACGATTTTTAAAATTATTTTTTCACCACTAAAACCCATGAGACTTGTAGTTTTCAAAAATGTTTTCATTTTTGATGAGACGCCGAATGAAAGCAGTTTAATCGCCGGCAACCGAAAACCCGCGATTTCCCGTAAATCCCGGGCTCGGCCCGTATAGTCGAATGTATACAAAGAAAGTACCCAGGGAGTAAACTCATTTCCCGAACGATTTTTAAAATTATTTTTTCACCACTAAAACCCATGAGACTTGTAGTTTTCAAAAATTTTCATTTTTGATGAGACGCCGAATGAAAGCAGTTTAATCGCCGGCAACCGAAAATCCCGGCTCGGCCCGTATAGTCGAATGTATACAAAGAAAGTACCCAGGGAGTAAACTCATTTCCCGAACGATTTTTAAAATTATTTTTTCACCACTAAAACCCATGAGACTTGTAGTTTTCAAAAATGTTTTCATTTTTGATGAGACGCCGAATGAAAGCAGTTTAATCGCCGGCAACCGAAAACCCGCGATTTCCCGTAAATCCCGGCTCGGCCCGTATAGTCGAATGTATACAAAGAAAGTACCCAGGGAGTAAACTCATTTCCCGAACGATTTTTAAAATTATTTTTTCACCACTAAAACCCATGAGACTTGTAGTTTTCAAAAATTTTCATTTTTGATGAGACGCCGAATGAAAGCAGTTTAATCGCCGGCAACCGAAAACCCGCGATTTCCCGTAAATCCCGGCTCGGCCCGTATAGTGAATGTATACAAAGAAAGTACCCAGGGAGTAAACTCATTTCCCGAACGATTTTTAAAATTATTTTTTCACCACTAAAACCCATGAGACTTGTAGTTTTCAAAAATGTTTTCATTTTTGATGAGACGCCGAATGAAACAGTTTAATCTCCGGCAACCGAAAACCCGCGATTTCCCGTAAATCCCGGCTCGGCCCGTATAGTGAATGTATACAAAGAAAGTACCCAGGGAGTAAACTCATTTCCCGAACGATTTTTAAAATTATTTTTTCACCACTAAAACCCATGAGACTTGTAGTTTTCAAAAATGTTTTCATTTTTGATGAGACGCCGAATGAAAGCAGTTTAATCGCCGGCAACCGAAAACCCGCGATTTCCCGTAAATCCCGGCTCGGCCCGTATAGTGGAATGTATACAAAGAAAGTACCCAGGGAGTAAACTCATTTCCCGAACGATTTTTAAAATTATTTTTTCACCACTAAAACCCATGAGACTTGTAGTTTTCAAAAATTTTCATTTTTGATGAGACGCCGAATGAAAGCAGTTTAATCGCCGGCAACCGAAAACCCGCGATTTCCCGTAAATCCCGGCTCGGCCCGTATAGTGAATGTATACAAAGAAAGTACCCAGGGAGTAAACTCATTTCCCGAACGATTTTTAAAATTATTTTTTCACCACTAAAACCCATGAGACTTGTAGTTTTCAAAAATGTTTTCATTTTTGATGAGACGCCGAATGAAAGCAGTTTAATCGCCGGCAACCGAAAACCCGCGATTTCCCGTAAATCCCGGCTCGGCCCGTATAGTGGAATGTATACAAAGAAAGTACCCAGGGAGTAAACTCATTTCCCGAACGATTTTTAAAATTATTTTTTCACCACTAAAACCCATGAGACTTGTAGTTTTCAAAAATGTTTTCATTTTTGATGAGACGCCGAATGAAAGCAGTTTAATCTCCGGCAACCGAAAACCCGCGATTTCCCGTAAATCCCGGCTCGGCCCGTATAGTGGAATGTATACAAAGAAAGTACCCAGGGAGTAAACTCATTTCCCGAACGATTTTTAAAATTATTTTTTCACCACTAAAACCCATGAGACTTGTAGTTTTCAAAAATGTTTTCATTTTTGATGAGACGCCGAATGAAAGCAGTTTAATCGCCGGCAACCGAAAACCCGCGATTTCCCGTAAATCCCGGCTCGGCCCGTATAGTGGAATGTATACAAAGAAAGTACCCAGGGAGTAAACTCATTTCCCGAACGATTTTTAAAATTATTTTTTCACCACTAAAACCCATGAGACTTGTAGTTTTCAAAAATGTTTTCATTTTTGATGAGACGCCGAATGAAAGCAGTTTAATCGCCGGCAACCGAAAACCCGCGATTTCCCGTAAATCCCGGCTCGGCCCGTATAGTGGAATGTATACAAAGAAAGTACCCAGGGAGTAAACTCATTTCCCGAACGATTTTTAAAATTATTTTTTCACCACTAAAACCCATGAGACTTGTAGTTTTCAAAAATGTTTTCATTTTTGATGAGACGCCGAATGAAAGCAGTTTAATCGCCGGCAACCGAAAACCCGCGATTTCCCGTAAATCCCGGCTCGGCCCGTATAGTCGAATGTATACAAAGAAAGTACCCAGGGAGTAAACTCATTTCCCGAACGATTTTTAAAATTATTTTTTCACCACTAAAACCCATGAGACTTGTAGTTTTCAAAAATGTTTTCATTTTTGATGAGACGCCGAATGAAAGCAGTTTAATCGCCGGCAACCGAAAACCCGCGATTTCCCGTAAATCCCGGCTCGGCCCGTATAGTGGAATGTATACAAAGAAAGTACCCAGGGAGTAAACTCATTTCCCGAACGATTTTTAAAATTATTTTTTCACCACTAAAACCCATGAGACTTGTAGTTTTCAAAAATGTTTTCATTTTTGATGAGACGCCGAATGAAAGCAGTTTAATCGCCGGCAACCGAAAACCCGCGATTTCCCGTAAATCCCGGCTCGGCCCGTATAGTCGAATGTATACAAAGAAAGTACCCAGGGAGTAAACTCATTTCCCGAACGATTTTTAAAATTATTTTTTCACCACTAAAACCCATGAGACTTGTAGTTTTCAAAAATGTTTTCATTTTTGATGAGACGCCGAATGAAACAGTTTAATCGCCGGCAACCGAAAACCCGCGATTTCCCGTAAATCCCGGACTCGGCCCGTATAGTCGAATGTATACAAAGAAAGTACCCAGGGAGTAAACTCATTTCCCGAACGATTTTTAAAATTATTTTTTCACCACTAAAACCCATGAGACTTGTAGTTTTCAAAAATGTTTTCATTTTTGATGAGACGCCGAATGAAAGCAGTTTAATCTCCGGCAACCGAAAACCCGCGATTTCCCGTAAATCCCGGCTCGGCCCGTATAGTCGAATGTATACAAAGAAAGTACCCAGGGAGTAAACTCATTTCCCGAACGATTTTTAAAATTATTTTTTCACCACTAAAACCCATGAGACTTGTAGTTTTCAAAAATGTTTTCATTTTTGATGAGACGCCGAATGAAACCAGTTTAATCGCCGGCAACCGAAAACCCGCGATTTCCCGTAAATCCCGGCTCGGCCCGTATAGTGGAATGTATACAAAGAAAGTACCCAGGGAGTAAACTCATTTCCCGAACGATTTTTAAAATTATTTTTTCACCACTAAAACCCATGAGACTTGTAGTTTTCAAAAATGTTTTCATTTTTGATGAGACGCCGAATGAAAGCAGTTTAATCGCCGGCAACCGAAAACCCGCGATTTCCCGTAAATCCCGGCTCGGCCCGTATAGTCGAATGTATACAAAGAAAGTACCCAGGGAGTAAACTCATTTCCCGAACGATTTTTAAAATTATTTTTTCACCACTAAAACCCATGAGACTTGTAGTTTTCAAAAATTTTTCATTTTTGATGAGACGCCGAATGAAAGCAGTTTAATCGCCGGCAACCGAAAACCCGCGATTTCCCGTAAATCCCGGGCTCGGCCCGTATAGTGAATGTATACAAAGAAAGTACCCAGGGAGTAAACTCATTTCCCGAACGATTTTTAAAATTATTTTTTCACCACTAAAACCCATGAGACTTGTAGTTTTCAAAAATGTTTTCATTTTTGATGAGACGCCGAATGAAAGCAGTTTAATCGCCGGCAACCGAAAACCCGCGATTTCCCGTAAATCCCGGCTCGGCCCGTATAGTCGAATGTATACAAAGAAAGTACCCAGGGAGTAAACTCATTTCCCGAACGATTTTTAAAATTATTTTTTCACCACTAAAACCCATGAGACTTGTAGTTTTCAAAAATGTTTTCATTTTTGATGAGACGCCGAATGAAAGCAGTTTAATCGCCGGCAACCGAAAACCCGCGATTTCCCGTAAATCCCGGCTCGGCCCGTATAGTGGAATGTATACAAAGAAAGTACCCAGGGAGTAAACTCATTTCCCGAACGATTTTTAAAATTATTTTTTCACCACTAAAACCCATGAGACTTGTAGTTTTCAAAAATGTTTTCATTTTTGATGAGACGCCGAATGAAAGCAGTTTAATCTCCGGCAACCGAAAACCCGCGATTTCCCGTAAATCCCGGCTCGGCCCGTATAGTCGAATGTATACAAAGAAAGTACCCAGGGAGTAAACTCATTTCCCGAACGATTTTTAAAATTATTTTTTCACCACTAAAACCCATGAGACTTGTAGTTTTCAAAAATGTTTTCATTTTTGATGAGACGCCGAATGAAAGCAGTTTAATCTCCGGCAACCGAAAACCCGCGATTTCCCGTAAATCCCGGCTCGGCCCGTATAGTGGAATGTATACAAAGAAAGTACCAGGGAGTAAACTCATTTCCCGAACGATTTTTAAAATTATTTTTTCACCACTAAAACCCATGAGACTTGTAGTTTTCAAAAATGTTTTCATTTTTGATGAGACGCCGAATGAAAGCAAGTCGAATGTATACAAAGAAAGTAAGCAGGGAGTAAACTCATTTCCCGAACGATTTTTAAAATTATTTTTTCACCACTAAAACCCATGAGACTTGTAGTTTTCAAAAATGTTTTCATTTTTGATGAGACGCCGAATGAAAGCAGTTTAATCTCCGGCAACCGAAAACCCGCGATTTCCCGTAAATCCCGGCTCGGCCCGTATAGTGGAATGTATACAAAGAAAGTACCCAGGGAGTAAACTCATTTCCCGAACGATTTTTAAAATTATTTTTTCACCACTAAAACCCATGAGACTTGTAGTTTTCAAAAATTTTCATTTTTGATGAGACGCCGAATGAAAGCAGTTTAATCGCCGGCAACCGAAAACCCGCGATTTCCCGTAAATCCCGGCTCGGCCC
>JASGCC010004210.1:0-20751 GCA_030067915.1 Hydractinia echinata | reverse complement strand
TCGGCGTCTCATCAAAAATGAAAATATTTTTGAAAACTACAAGTCTCATGGGTTTTAGTGGTGAAAAAATAATTTTAAAAATCGTTCGGAAATGAGTTTACTCCCTGCTTACTTTCTTTGTATACATTCGACTATACGGGCCGAGTCCGGGATTTACGGGAAATCGCGGGTTTTCGGTTGCCGGCGATTAAACTGCTTTCATTCGGCGTCTCATCAAAAATGAAAATATTTTTGAAAACTACAAGTCTCATGGGTTTTAGTGGTGAAAAAATAATTTTAAAAATCGTTCGGGAAATGAGTTTACTCCCTGCTTACTTTTTTGTATACATTCGACTATACGGGATTTACGGGAAATCGCGGGTTTTCGGTTGCCGGCGATTAAACTGCTTTCATTCGGCGTCTCATCAAAAATGAAAATATTTTTGAAAACTGCAAGTCTCATGGTTTTAGTGGTGAAAAAATAATTTTAAAAATCGTTCGGGAAATGAGTTTACTCCCTGCTTACTTTCTTTGTATACATTCGACTATACGGGCCGATCCGGGATTTACGGGAAATCGCGGGTTTTCGGTTGCCGGCGATTAAACTGCTTTCATTCGGCGTCTCATCAAAAATGAAAATATTTTTGAAAACTACAAGTCTCATGGGTTTTAGTGGTGAAAAAATAATTTTAAAAATCGTTCGGGAAATGAGTTTACTCCCTGCTTACTTTCTTTGTATACATTCGACTATACGGGATTTACGGGAAATCGCCGGTTTTCGGTTGCCGGCGATTAAACTGCTTTCATTCGGCGTCTCATCAAAAATGAAAATATTTTTGAAAACTGCAAGTCTCATGGGTTTTAGTGGTGAAAAAATAATTTTAAAAATCGTTCGGGAAATGAGTTTACTCCCTGCTTACTTTCTTTGTATACATTCGACTATACGGCCGATCCGGGATTTACGGGAAATCGCGGGTTTTCGGTTGCCGGCGATTAAACTGCTTTCATTCGGCGTCTCATCAAAAATGAAAATATTTTTGAAAACTAAAGTCTCATGGGTTTTAGTGGTGAAAAAATAATTTTAAAAATCGTTCGGGAAATGAGTTTACTCCCTGCTTACTTTCTTTGTATACATTCGACTATACGAGATTTACGGGAAATCGCGGGTTTTCGGTTGCCGGCGATTAAACTGCTTTCATTCGGCGTCTCATCAAAAATGAAAATATTTTTGAAAACTACAAGTCTCATGGGTTTTAGTGGTGAAAAAATAATTTTAAAAATCGTTCGGGAAATGAGTTTACTCCCTGCTTACTTTCTTTGTATACATTCGACTATACGGGCCGAGTCCGGGATTTACGGGAAATCGCGGGTTTTCGGTTGCCGGCGATTAAACTGCTTTCATTCGGCGTCTCATCAAAAATGAAAATATTTTTGAAAACTACAAGTCTCATGGGTTTTAGTGGTGAAAAAATAATTTTAAAAATCGTTCGGGAAATGAGTTTACTCCCTGCTTACTTTCTTTGTATACATTCGACTATACGGGAGTATTACGGGAAATCGCGGGTTTTCGGTTGCCGGCGATTAAACTGCTTTCATTCGGCGTCTCATCAAAATGAAAATTTTTTAAAAACAAGTCTCATGGGTTTTAGTGGTGAAAAAATAATTTTAAAAATCGTTCGGGAAATGAGTTTACTCCCTGCTTACTTTCTTTGTATACATTCGACTATACGGGATTTACGGGAAATCGCGGTTTTCGGTTGCCGGCGATTAAACTGCTTTCATTCGGCGTCTCATCAAAAATGAAAATATTTTTGAAAACTACAAGTCTCATGGGTTTTAGTGGTGAAAAAATAATTTTAAAAATCGTTCGGGAAATGAGTTTACTCCCTGCTTACTTTCTTTGTATACATTCGACTATACGGGCCGAGTCCGGGATTTACGGGAAATCGCGGGTTTTCGGTTGCCGGCGATTAAACTGCTTTCATTCGGCGTCTCATCAAAAATGAAAACATTTTTGAAAACTACAAGTCTCATGGGTTTTAGTGGTGAAAAAATAATTTTAAAAATCGTTCGGGAAATGAGTTTACTCCCTGCTTACTTTCTTTGTATACATTCGACTATACGGGATTTACGGGAAATCGCGGGTTTTCGGTTGCCGGCGATTAAACTGCTTTCATTCGGCGTCTCATCAAAAATGAAAATTTTTTGAAAACTACAAGTCTCATGGGTTTTAGTGGTGAAAAAATAATTTTAAAAATCGTTCGGGAAATGAGTTTACTCCCTGCTTACTTTCTTTGTATACATTCGACTATACGGGATTTACGGGAAATCGCGGGTTTTCGGTTGCCGGCGATTAAACTGCTTTCATTCGGCGTCTCATCAAAAATGAAATATTTTTGAAAACTACAAGTCTCATGGGTTTTAGTGGTGAAAAAATAATTTTAAAAATCGTTCGGGAAATGAGTTTACTCCCTGCTTACTTTCTTTGTATACATTCGACTATACGGGATTTACGGGAAATCGCGGGTTTTCGGTTGCCGGCGATTAAACTGCTTTCATTCGGCGTCTCATCAAAAATGAAAAATTTTTGAAAACTACAAGTCTCATGGGTTTTAGTGGTGAAAAAATAATTTTAAAAATCGTTCGGGAAATGAGTTTACTCCCTGCTTACTTTCTTTGTATACATTCGACTATACGGGCCGAGTGGGATTTACGGGAAATCGCGGGTTTTCGGTTGCCGGCGATTAAACTGCTTTCATTCGGCGTCTCATCAAAAATGAAAATATTTTGAAAACTACAAGTCTCATGGGTTTTAGTGGTGAAAAAATAATTTTAAAAATCGTTCGGGAAATGAGTTTACTCCCTGCTTACTTTCTTTGTATACATTCGACTATACGGGATTTACGGGAAATCGCGGGTTTTCGGTTGCCGGCGATTAAACTGCTTTCATTCGGCGTCTCATCAAAATGAAAAATTTTTGAAAACTACAAGTCTCATGGGTTTTAGTGGTGAAAAAATAATTTTAAAAATCGTTCGGGAAATGAGTTTACTCCCTGCTTACTTTCTTTGTATACATTCGACTATACGGGCCGAGTCCGGGATTTACGGGAAATCGCGGGTTTTCGGTTGCCGGCGATTAAACTGCTTTCATTCGGCGTCTCATCAAAAATGAAAATATTTTTGAAAACTACAAGTCTCATGGGTTTTAGTGGTGAAAAAATAATTTTAAAAATCGTTCGGGAAATGAGTTTACTCCCTGCTTACTTTCTTTGTATACATTCGACTATCGGACGGGATTTACGGGAAATCGCGGGTTTTCGGTTGCCGGCGATTAAACTGCTTTCATTCGGCGTCTCATCAAAAATGAAAAATTTTTGAAAACTACAAGTCTCATGGGTTTTAGTGGTGAAAAAATAATTTTAAAAATCGTTCGGGAAATGAGTTTACTCCCTGCTTACTTTCTTTGTATACATTCGACTATACGGGATTTACGGGAAATCGCGGGTTTTCGGTTGCCGGCGATTAAACTGCTTTCATTCGGCGTCTCATCAAAAATGAAAATATTTTTGAAAACTACAAGTCTCATGGGTTTTAGTGGTGAAAAAATAATTTTAAAAATCGTTCGGGAAATGAGTTTACTCCCTGCTTACTTTCTTTGTATACATTCGACTATACGGGCCGAGTCCGGGATTTACGGGAAATCGCGGGTTTTCGGTTGCCGGCGATTAAACTGCTTTCATTCGGCGTCTCATCAAAAATGAAAATATTTTTAAAACTACAAGTCTCATGGGTTTTAGTGGTGAAAAAATAATTTTAAAAATCGTTCGGGAAATGAGTTTACTCCCTGCTTACTTTCTTTGTATACATTCGACTATACGGATTTACGGGAAATCGCGGGTTTTCGGTTGCCGGCGATTAAACTGCTTTCATTCGGCGTCTCATCAAAAATGAAAATATTTTTGAAAACTACAAGTCTCATGGGTTTTAGTGGTGAAAAAATAATTTTAAAAATCGTTCGGGAAATGAGTTTACTCCCTGCTTACTTTCTTTGTATACATTCGACTATACGGGCCGAGTCCGGGATTTACGGGAAATCGCGGGTTTTCGGTTGCCGGCGATTAAACTGCTTTCATTCGGCGTCTCATCAAAAATGAAAATATTTTTGAAAACTACAAGTCTCATGGGTTTTAGTGGTGAAAAAATAATTTTAAAAATCGTTCGGGAAATGAGTTTACTCCCTGCTTACTTTCTTTGTATACATTCGACTATACGGGCCGAGTCCGGGATTTACGGGAAATCGCGGGTTTTCGGTTGCCGGCGATTAAACTGCTTTCATTCGGCGTCTCATCAAAATGAAAATATTTTTGAAAACTACAAGTCTCATGGGTTTTAGTGGTGAAAAAATAATTTTAAAAATCGTTCGGGAAATGAGTTTACTCCCTGCTTACTTTCTTTGTATACATTCGACTATACGGGATTTACGGGAAATCGCGGGTTTTCGGTTGCCGGCGATTAAACTGCTTTCATTCGGCGTCTCATCAAAAATGAAAATATTTTTGAAAACTACAAGTCTCATGGGTTTTAGTGGTGAAAAAATAATTTTAAAAATCGTTCGGGAAATGAGTTTACTCCCTGCTTACTTTCTTTGTATACATTCGACTATACGGGAATTACGGGAAATCGCGGGTTTTCGGTTGCCGGCGATTAAACTGCTTTCATTCGGCGTCTCATCAAAAATGAAAACATTTTTGAAAACTACAAGTCTCATGGGTTTTAGTGGTGAAAAAATAATTTTAAAAATCGTTCGGGAAATGAGTTTACTCCCTGCTTACTTTCTTTGTATACATTCGACTATACGGGAATTTACGGGAAATCGCGGGTTTTCGGTTGCCGGCGATTAAACTGCTTTCATTCGGCGTCTCATCAAAAATGAAAATATTTTTGAAAACTACAAGTCTCATGGGTTTTAGTGGTGAAAAAATAATTTTAAAAATCGTTCGGGAAATGAGTTTACTCCCTGCTTACTTTCTTTGTATACATTCGACTATACGGGATTTACGGGAAATCGCGGGTTTTCGGTTGCCGGCGATTAAACTGCTTTCATTCGGCGTCTCATCAAAAATGAAAACATTTTTGAAAACTACAAGTCTCATGGGTTTTAGTGGTGAAAAAATAATTTTAAAAATCGTTCGGGAAATGAGTTTACTCCCTGCTTACTTTCTTTGTATACATTCGACTATACGGGCCGAGTCCGGGATTTACGGGAAATCGCGGGTTTTCGGTTGCCGGCGATTAAACTGCTTTCATTCGGCGTCTCATCAAAAATGAAAATATTTTTGAAAACTACAAGTCTCATGGGTTTTAGTGGTGAAAAAATAATTTTAAAAATCGTTCGGGAAATGAGTTTACTCCCTGCTTACTTTCTTTGTATACATTCGACTATACGGGATTTACGGGAAATCGCGGGTTTTCGGTTGCCGGCGATTAAACTGCTTTCATTCGGCGTCTCATCAAAAATGAAAATATTTTTGAAAACTACAAGTCTCATGGGTTTTAGTGGTGAAAAAATAATTTTAAAAATCGTTCGGGAAATGAGTTTACTCCCTGCTTACTTTCTTTGTATACATTCGACTATACGGGATTTACGGGAAATCGCGGGTTTTCGGTTGCCGGCGATTAAACTGCTTTCATTCGGCGTCTCATCAAAAATGAAAATATTTTTGAAAACTACAAGTCTCATGGGTTTTAGTGGTGAAAAAATAATTTTAAAAATCGTTCGGGAAATGAGTTTACTCCCTGCTTACTTTCTTTGTATACATTCGACTATACGGGATTTACGGGAAATCGCGGGTTTTCGGTTGCCGGCGATTAAACTGCTTTCATTCGGCGTCTCATCAAAATGAAAATATTTTTGAAAACTACAAGTCTCATGGGTTTTAGTGGTGAAAAAATAATTTTAAAAATCGTTCGGGAAATGAGTTTACTCCCTGCTTACTTTCTTTGTATACATTCGACTATACGGGCCGAGTCCGGGATTTACGGGAAATCGCGGGTTTTCGGTTGCCGGCGATTAAACTGCTTTCATTCGGCGTCTCATCAAAATGAAAATATTTTTGAAAACTACAAGTCTCATGGGTTTTAGTGGTGAAAAAATAATTTTAAAAATCGTTCGGGAAATGAGTTTACTCCCTGCTTACTTTCTTTGTATACATTCGACTATACGGGATTTACGGGAAATCGCGGGTTTTCGGTTGCCGGCGATTAAACTGCTTTCATTCGGCGTCTCATCAAAAATGAAAATATTTTTGAAAACTACAAGTCTCATGGGTTTTAGTGGTGAAAAAATAATTTTAAAAATCGTTCGGGAAATGAGTTTACTCCCTGCTTACTTTCTTTGTATACATTCGACTATACGGGATTTACGGGAAATCGCGGGTTTTCGGTTGCCGGCGATTAAACTGCTTTCATTCGGCGTCTCATCAAAATGAAAATATTTTTGAAAACTGCAAGTCTCATGGGTTTTAGTGGTGAAAAAATAATTTTAAAAATCGTTCGGGAAATGAGTTTACTCCCTGCTTACTTTCTTTGTATACATTCGACTATACGGGGAGTATTTACGGGAAATCGCGGGTTTTCGGTTGCCGGCGATTAAACTGCTTTCATTCGGCGTCTCATCAAAAATGAAAACATTTTTGAAAACTACAAGTCTCATGGGTTTTAGTGGTGAAAAAATAATTTTAAAAATCGTTCGGGAAATGAGTTTACTCCCTGCTTACTTTCTTTGTATACATTCGACTATACGGGCCGAGTCCGGGATTTACGGGAAATCGCGGGTTTTCGGTTGCCGGCGATTAAACTGCTTTCATTCGGCGTCTCATCAAAAATGAAAATATTTTTGAAAACTACAAGTCTCATGGGTTTTAGTGGTGAAAAAATAATTTTAAAAATCGTTCGGGAAATGAGTTTACTCCCTGCTTACTTTCTTTGTATACATTCGACTATACGGGCCGAGTCCGGATTTACGGGAAATCGCGGGTTTTCGGTTGCCGGCGATTAAACTGCTTTCATTCGGCGTCTCATCAAAATGAAAATATTTTTGAAAACTACAAGTCTCATGGGTTTTAGTGGTGAAAAAATAATTTTAAAAATCGTTCGGGAAATGAGTTTACTCCCTGCTTACTTTCTT
Source organism: Hydractinia echinata (assembly GCA_030067915.1). Classification (NCBI taxonomy): domain Eukaryota; kingdom Metazoa; phylum Cnidaria; class Hydrozoa; order Anthoathecata; family Hydractiniidae; genus Hydractinia; species Hydractinia echinata. Next base: position 13,586 of record JASGCC010004210.1, on the reverse strand, counting down.
TGTATACATTCGACTATACGGGATTTACGGGAAATCGCGGGTTTTCGGTTGCCGGCGATTAAACTGCTTTCATTCGGCGTCTCATCAAAAATGAAAATATTTTTGAAAACTACAAGTCTCATGGGTTTTAGTGGTGAAAAAATAATTTTAAAAATCGTTCGGGAAATGAGTTTACTCCCTGCTTACTTTCTTTGTATACATTCGACTATACGGGAGTTTTACGGGAAATCGCGGGTTTTCGGTTGCCGGCGATTAAACTGCTTTCATTCGGCGTCTCATCAAAAATGAAACATTTTTGAAAACTACAAGTCTCATGGGTTTTGTGGTGAAAAAATAATTTTAAAAATCGTTCGGGAAATGAGTTTACTCCCTGCTTACTTTCTTTGTATACATTCGACTATACGGGCCGAGTCCGGGATTTACGGGAAATCGCGGGTTTTCGGTTGCCGGCGATTAAACTGCTTTCATTCGGCGTCTCATCAAAAATGAAAATATTTTTGAAAACTACAAGTCTCATGGGTTTTAGTGGTGAAAAAATAATTTTAAAAATCGTTCGGGAAATGAGTTTACTCCCTGCTTACTTTCTTTGTATACATTCGACTATACGGGATTTTACGGGAAATCGCGGGTTTTCGGTTGCCGGCGATTAAACTGCTTTCATTCGGCGTCTCATCAAAATGAAAATATTTTTGAAAACTACAAGTCTCATGGGTTTTAGTGGTGAAAAAATAATTTTAAAAATCGTTCGGGAAATGAGTTTACTCCCTGCTTACTTTCTTTGTATACATTCGACTATACGGGCCGAGTCCGGGATTTACGGGAAATCGCGGGTTTTCGGTTGCCGGCGATTAAACTGCTTTCATTCGGCGTCTCATCAAAAATGAAAATATTTTTGAAAACTACAAGTCTCATGGGTTTTAGTGGTGAAAAAATAATTTTAAAAATCGTTCGGGAAATGAGTTTACTCCCTGCTTACTTTCTTTGTATACATTCGACTATACCGGGATTTACGGGAAATCGCGGGTTTTCGGTTGCCGGCGATTAAACTGCTTTCATTCGGCGTCTCATCAAAAATGAAAATATTTTTGAAAACTACAAGTCTCATGGGTTTTAGTGGTGAAAAAATAATTTTAAAAATCGTTCGGGAAATGAGTTTACTCCCTGCTTACTTTCTTTGTATACATTCGACTATACGGGAGTCCGGGATTACGGGAAATCGCGGGTTTTCGGTTGCCGGCGATTAAACTGCTTTCATTCGGCGTCTCATCAAAATGAAAATATTTTTGAAAACTACAAGTCTCATGGGTTTTAGTGGTGAAAAAATAATTTTAAAAATCGTTCGGGAAATGAGTTTACTCCCTGCTTACTTTCTTTGTATACATTCGACTATACGGGAGTTTACGGGAAATCGCGGGTTTTCGGTTGCCGGCGATTAAACTGCTTTCATTCGGCGTCTCATCAAAATGAAAATATTTTTGAAAACTACAAGTCTCATGGGTTTTAGTGGTGAAAAAATAATTTTAAAAATCGTTCGGGAAATGAGTTTACTCCCTGCTTACTTTCTTTGTATACATTCGACTATACGGGATTTTACGGGAAATCGCGGGTTTTCGGTTGCCGGCGATTAAACTGCTTTCATTCGGCGTCTCATCAAAAATGAAAATATTTTTGAAAACTACAAGTCTCATGGGTTTTAGTGGTGAAAAAATAATTTTAAAAATCGTTCGGGAAATGAGTTTACTCCCTGCTTACTTTCTTTGTATACATTCGACTATACGGGATTTACGGGAAATCGCGGGTTTTCGGTTGCCGGCGATTAAACTGCTTTCATTCGGCGTCTCATCAAAAATGAAAATATTTTTGAAAACTACAAGTCTCATGGGTTTTAGTGGTGAAAAAATAATTTTAAAAATCGTTCGGGAAATGAGTTTACTCCCTGCTTACTTTCTTTGTATACATTCGACTATACGGGAGTCCGGGATTTACGGGAAATCGCGGGTTTTCGGTTGCCGGCGATTAAACTGCTTTCATTCGGCGTCTCATCAAAATGAAAATATTTTTGAAAACTACAAGTCTCATGGGTTTTAGTGGTGAAAAAATAATTTTAAAAATCGTTCGGGAAATGAGTTTACTCCCTGCTTACTTTCTTTGTATACATTCGACTATACGGGATTTACGGGAAATCGCGGGTTTTCGGTTGCCGGCGATTAAACTGCTTTCATTCGGCGTCTCATCAAAAATGAAAATATTTTTGAAAACTACAAGTCTCATGGGTTTTAGTGGTGAAAAAATAATTTTAAAAATCGTTCGGGAAATGAGTTTACTCCCTGCTTACTTTCTTTGTATACATTCGACTATACGGGATTTACGGGAAATCGCGGGTTTTCGGTTGCCGGCGATTAAACTGCTTTCATTCGGCGTCTCATCAAAAATGAAAATATTTTTGAAAACTACAAGTCTCATGGGTTTTAGTGGTGAAAAAATAATTTTAAAAATCGTTCGGGAAATGAGTTTACTCCCTGCTTACTTTCTTTGTATACATTCGACTATACGGGATCCGGGATTTACGGGAAATCGCGGGTTTTCGGTTGCCGGCGATTAAACTGCTTTCATTCGGCGTCTCATCAAAAATGAAAATATTTTTGAAAACTACAAGTCTCATGGGTTTTAGTGGTGAAAAAATAATTTTAAAAATCGTTCGGGAAATGAGTTTACTCCCTGCTTACTTTCTTTGTATACATTCGACTATACGGGATTTACGGGAAATCGCGGGTTTTCGGTTGCCGGCGATTAAACTGCTTTCATTCGGCGTCTCATCAAAAATGAAAATATTTTTGAAAACTACAAGTCTCATGGGTTTTAGTGGTGAAAAAATAATTTTAAAAATCGTTCGGGAAATGAGTTTACTCCCTGCTTACTTTCTTTGTATACATTCGACTATACGGGATTTACGGGAAATCGCGGGTTTTCGGTTGCCGGCGATTAAACTGCTTTCATTCGGCGTCTCATCAAAAATGAAAATATTTTTGAAAACTACAAGTCTCATGGGTTTTAGTGGTGAAAAAATAATTTTAAAAATCGTTCGGGAAATGAGTTTACTCCCTGCTTACTTTCTTTGTATACATTCGACTATACGGGATTTACGGGAAATCGCGGGTTTTCGGTTGCCGGCGATTAAACTGCTTTCATTCGGCGTCTCATCAAAAATGAAAATATTTTTGAAAACTACAAGTCTCATGGGTTTTAGTGGTGAAAAAATAATTTTAAAAATCGTTCGGGAAATGAGTTTACTCCCTGCTTACTTTCTTTGTATACATTCGACTATACGGGATTTACGGGAAATCGCGGGTTTTCGGTTGCCGGCGATTAAACTGCTTTCATTCGGCGTCTCATCAAAAATGAAAATATTTTTGAAAACTACAAGTCTCATGGGTTTTAGTGGTGAAAAAATAATTTTAAAAATCGTTCGGGAAATGAGTTTACTCCCTGCTTACTTTCTTTGTATACATTCGACTATACGGGATTTACGGGAAATCGCGGGTTTTCGGTTGCCGGCGATTAAACTGCTTTCATTCGGCGTCTCATCAAAAATGAAAATATTTTTGAAAACTACAAGTCTCATGGGTTTTAGTGGTGAAAAAATAATTTTAAAAATCGTTCGGGAAATGAGTTTACTCCCTGCTTACTTTCTTTGTATACATTCGACTATACGGGATTTTACGGGAAATCGCGGGTTTTCGGTTGCCGGCGATTAAACTGCTTTCATTCGGCGTCTCATCAAAAATGAAAATATTTTTGAAAACTACAAGTCTCATGGGTTTTAGTGGTGAAAAAATAATTTTAAAAATCGTTCGGGAAATGAGTTTACTCCCTGCTTACTTTCTTTGTATACATTCGACTATACGGGATTTACGGGAAATCGCGGGTTTTCGGTTGCCGGCGATTAAACTGCTTTCATTCGGCGTCTCATCAAAAATGAAAATATTTTTGAAAACTACAAGTCTCATGGGTTTTAGTGGTGAAAAAATAATTTTAAAAATCGTTCGGGAAATGAGTTTACTCCCTGCTTACTTTCTTTGTATACATTCGACTATACGGGATTTACGGGAAATCGCGGGTTTTCGGTTGCCGGCGATTAAACTGCTTTCATTCGGCGTCTCATCAAAAATGAAAATATTTTTGAAAACTACAAGTCTCATGGGTTTTAGTGGTGAAAAAATAATTTTAAAAATCGTTCGGGAAATGAGTTTACTCCCTGCTTACTTTCTTTGTATACATTCGACTATACGGGATGGGATTTACGGGAAATCGCGGGTTTTCGGTTGCCGGCGATTAAACTGCTTTCATTCGGCGTCTCATCAAAAATGAAAATATTTTTGAAAACTACAAGTCTCATGGGTTTTAGTGGTGAAAAAATAATTTTAAAAATCGTTCGGGAAATGAGTTTACTCCCTGCTTACTTTCTTTGTATACATTCGACTATACGGGAGTCCGGGATTTACGGGAAATCGCGGGTTTTCGGTTGCCGGCGATTAAACTGCTTTCATTCGGCGTCTCATCAAAAATGAAAATATTTTTGAAAACTACAAGTCTCATGGGTTTTAGTGGTGAAAAAATAATTTTAAAAATCGTTCGGGAAATGAGTTTACTCCCTGCTTACTTTCTTTGTATACATTCGACTATACGGGATTTACGGGAAATCGCGGGTTTTCGGTTGCCGGCGATTAAACTGCTTTCATTCGGCGTCTCATCAAAAATGAAAATATTTTTGAAAACTACAAGTCTCATGGGTTTTAGTGGTGAAAAAATAATTTTAAAAATCGTTCGGGAAATGAGTTTACTCCCTGCTTACTTTCTTTGTATACATTCGACTATACGGGATTTTACGGGAAATCGCGGGTTTTCGGTTGCCGGCGATTAAACTGCTTTCATTCGGCGTCTCATCAAAAATGAAAATATTTTTGAAAACTACAAGTCTCATGGGTTTTAGTGGTGAAAAAATAATTTTAAAAATCGTTCGGGAAATGAGTTTACTCCCTGCTTACTTTCTTTGTATACATTCGACTATACGGGATTTACGGGAAATCGCGGGTTTTCGGTTGCCGGCGATTAAACTGCTTTCATTCGGCGTCTCATCAAAAATGAAAATATTTTTGAAAACTACAAGTCTCATGGGTTTTAGTGGTGAAAAAATAATTTTAAAAATCGTTCGGGAAATGAGTTTACTCCCTGCTTACTTTCTTTGTATACATTCGACTATACGGGATTTACGGGAAATCGCGGGTTTTCGGTTGCCGGCGATTAAACTGCTTTCATTCGGCGTCTCATCAAAAATGAAAATATTTTTGAAAACTACAAGTCTCATGGGTTTTAGTGGTGAAAAAATAATTTTAAAAATCGTTCGGGAAATGAGTTTACTCCCTGCTTACTTTCTTTGTATACATTCGACTATACGGGATTTACGGGAAATCGCGGGTTTTCGGTTGCCGGCGATTAAACTGCTTTCATTCGGCGTCTCATCAAAAATGAAAATATTTTTGAAAACTACAAGTCTCATGGGTTTTAGTGGTGAAAAAATAATTTTAAAAATCGTTCGGGAAATGAGTTTACTCCCTGCTTACTTTCTTTGTATACATTCGACTATACGGGATTTACGGGAAATCGCGGGTTTTCGGTTGCCGGCGATTAAACTGCTTTCATTCGGCGTCTCATCAAAAATGAAAATATTTTTGAAAACTACAAGTCTCATGGGTTTTAGTGGTGAAAAAATAATTTTAAAAATCGTTCGGGAAATGAGTTTACTCCCTGCTTACTTTCTTTGTATACATTCGACTATACGGGATTTACGGGAAATCGCGGGTTTTCGGTTGCCGGCGATTAAACTGCTTTCATTCGGCGTCTCATCAAAAATGAAAATATTTTTGAAAACTACAAGTCTCATGGGTTTTAGTGGTGAAAAAATAATTTTAAAAATCGTTCGGGAAATGAGTTTACTCCCTGCTTACTTTCTTTGTATACATTCGACTATACGGGATTTACGGGAAATCGCGGGTTTTCGGTTGCCGGCGATTAAACTGCTTTCATTCGGCGTCTCATCAAAAATGAAAATATTTTTGAAAACTACAAGTCTCATGGGTTTTAGTGGTGAAAAAATAATTTTAAAAATCGTTCGGGAAATGAGTTTACTCCCTGCTTACTTTCTTTGTATACATTCGACTATACGGGATTTACGGGAAATCGCGGGTTTTCGGTTGCCGGCGATTAAACTGCTTTCATTCGGCGTCTCATCAAAAATGAAAATATTTTTGAAAACTACAAGTCTCATGGGTTTTAGTGGTGAAAAAATAATTTTAAAAATCGTTCGGGAAATGAGTTTACTCCCTGCTTACTTTCTTTGTATACATTCGACTATACGGGATTTACGGGAAATCGCGGGTTTTCGGTTGCCGGCGATTAAACTGCTTTCATTCGGCGTCTCATCAAAAATGAAAATATTTTTGAAAACTACAAGTCTCATGGGTTTTAGTGGTGAAAAAATAATTTTAAAAATCGTTCGGGAAATGAGTTTACTCCCTGCTTACTTTCTTTGTATACATTCGACTATACGGGATTTTACGGGAAATCGCGGGTTTTCGGTTGCCGGCGATTAAACTGCTTTCATTCGGCGTCTCATCAAAAATGAAAATATTTTTGAAAACTACAAGTCTCATGGGTTTTAGTGGTGAAAAAATAATTTTAAAAATCGTTCGGGAAATGAGTTTACTCCCTGCTTACTTTCTTTGTATACATTCGACTATACGGGATTTACGGGAAATCGCGGGTTTTCGGTTGCCGGCGATTAAACTGCTTTCATTCGGCGTCTCATCAAAAATGAAAATATTTTTGAAAACTACAAGTCTCATGGGTTTTAGTGGTGAAAAAATAATTTTAAAAATCGTTCGGGAAATGAGTTTACTCCCTGCTTACTTTCTTTGTATACATTCGACTATACGGGATCCGGGATTTACGGGAAATCGCGGGTTTTCGGTTGCCGGCGATTAAACTGCTTTCATTCGGCGTCTCATCAAAAATGAAAATATTTTTGAAAACTACAAGTCTCATGGGTTTTAGTGGTGAAAAAATAATTTTAAAAATCGTTCGGGAAATGAGTTTACTCCCTGCTTACTTTCTTTGTATACATTCGACTATACGGGATTTTACGGGAAATCGCGGGTTTTCGGTTGCCGGCGATTAAACTGCTTTCATTCGGCGTCTCATCAAAAATGAAAATATTTTTGAAAACTACAAGTCTCATGGGTTTTAGTGGTGAAAAAATAATTTTAAAAATCGTTCGGGAAATGAGTTTACTCCCTGCTTACTTTCTTTGTATACATTCGACTATACGGGATTTACGGGAAATCGCGGGTTTTCGGTTGCCGGCGATTAAACTGCTTTCATTCGGCGTCTCATCAAAAATGAAAATATTTTTGAAAACTACAAGTCTCATGGGTTTTAGTGGTGAAAAAATAATTTTAAAAATCGTTCGGGAAATGAGTTTACTCCCTGCTTACTTTCTTTGTATACATTCGACTATACGGGATTTACGGGAAATCGCGGGTTTTCGGTTGCCGGCGATTAAACTGCTTTCATTCGGCGTCTCATCAAAAATGAAAATATTTTTGAAAACTACAAGTCTCATGGGTTTTAGTGGTGAAAAAATAATTTTAAAAATCGTTCGGGAAATGAGTTTACTCCCTGCTTACTTTCTTTGTATACATTCGACTATACGGGATTTACGGGAAATCGCGGGTTTTCGGTTGCCGGCGATTAAACTGCTTTCATTCGGCGTCTCATCAAAAATGAAAATATTTTTGAAAACTACAAGTCTCATGGGTTTTAGTGGTGAAAAAATAATTTTAAAAATCGTTCGGGAAATGAGTTTACTCCCTGCTTACTTTCTTTGTATACATTCGACTATACGGGCCGAGTCATTTACGGGAAATCGCGGGTTTTCGGTTGCCGGCGATTAAACTGCTTTCATTCGGCGTCTCATCAAAAATGAAAATATTTTTGAAAACTACAAGTCTCATGGGTTTTAGTGGTGAAAAAATAATTTTAAAAATCGTTCGGGAAATGAGTTTACTCCCTGCTTACTTTCTTTGTATACATTCGACTATACGGGATCCGGGATTTACGGGAAATCGCGGGTTTTCGGTTGCCGGCGATTAAACTGCTTTCATTCGGCGTCTCATCAAAAATGAAAATATTTTTGAAAACTACAAGTCTCATGGGTTTTAGTGGTGAAAAAATAATTTTAAAAATCGTTCGGGAAATGAGTTTACTCCCTGCTTACTTTCTTTGTATACATTCGACTATACGGGATTTACGGGAAATCGCGGGTTTTCGGTTGCCGGCGATTAAACTGCTTTCATTCGGCGTCTCATCAAAAATGAAAATATTTTTGAAAACTACAAGTCTCATGGGTTTTAGTGGTGAAAAAATAATTTTAAAAATCGTTCGGGAAATGAGTTTACTCCCTGCTTACTTTCTTTGTATACATTCGACTATACGGGATTTACGGGAAATCGCGGGTTTTCGGTTGCCGGCGATTAAACTGCTTTCATTCGGCGTCTCATCAAAAATGAAAATATTTTTGAAAACTACAAGTCTCATGGGTTTTAGTGGTGAAAAAATAATTTTAAAAATCGTTCGGGAAATGAGTTTACTCCCTGCTTACTTTCTTTGTATACATTCGACTATACGGGATTTTACGGGAAATCGCGGGTTTTCGGTTGCCGGCGATTAAACTGCTTTCATTCGGCGTCTCATCAAAAATGAAAATATTTTTGAAAACTACAAGTCTCATGGGTTTTAGTGGTGAAAAAATAATTTTAAAAATCGTTCGGGAAATGAGTTTACTCCCTGCTTACTTTCTTTGTATACATTCGACTATACGGGATCCGGGATTTACGGGAAATCGCGGGTTTTCGGTTGCCGGCGATTAAACTGCTTTCATTCGGCGTCTCATCAAAAATGAAAATATTTTTGAAAACTACAAGTCTCATGGGTTTTAGTGGTGAAAAAATAATTTTAAAAATCGTTCGGGAAATGAGTTTACTCCCTGCTTACTTTCTTTGTATACATTCGACTATACGGGATTTACGGGAAATCGCGGGTTTTCGGTTGCCGGCGATTAAACTGCTTTCATTCGGCGTCTCATCAAAAATGAAAATATTTTTGAAAACTACAAGTCTCATGGGTTTTAGTGGTGAAAAAATAATTTTAAAAATCGTTCGGGAAATGAGTTTACTCCCTGCTTACTTTCTTTGTATACATTCGACTATACGGGATCTTTACGGGAAATCGCGGGTTTTCGGTTGCCGGCGATTAAACTGCTTTCATTCGGCGTCTCATCAAAAATGAAAATATTTTTGAAAACTACAAGTCTCATGGGTTTTAGTGGTGAAAAAATAATTTTAAAAATCGTTCGGGAAATGAGTTTACTCCCTGCTTACTTTCTTTGTATACATTCGACTATACGGGATTTACGGGAAATCGCGGGTTTTCGGTTGCCGGCGATTAAACTGCTTTCATTCGGCGTCTCATCAAAAATGAAAATATTTTTGAAAACTACAAGTCTCATGGGTTTTAGTGGTGAAAAAATAATTTTAAAAATCGTTCGGGAAATGAGTTTACTCCCTGCTTACTTTCTTTGTATACATTCGACTATACGGGATTTACGGGAAATCGCGGGTTTTCGGTTGCCGGCGATTAAACTGCTTTCATTCGGCGTCTCATCAAAAATGAAAATATTTTTGAAAACTACAAGTCTCATGGGTTTTAGTGGTGAAAAAATAATTTTAAAAATCGTTCGGGAAATGAGTTTACTCCCTGCTTACTTTCTTTGTATACATTCGACTATACGGGATCCGGGATTTACGGGAAATCGCGGGTTTTCGGTTGCCGGCGATTAAACTGCTTTCATTCGGCGTCTCATCAAAAATGAAAATATTTTTGAAAACTACAAGTCTCATGGGTTTTAGTGGTGAAAAAATAATTTTAAAAATCGTTCGGGAAATGAGTTTACTCCCTGCTTACTTTCTTTGTATACATTCGACTATACGGGATTTACGGGAAATCGCGGGTTTTCGGTTGCCGGCGATTAAACTGCTTTCATTCGGCGTCTCATCAAAAATGAAAATATTTTTGAAAACTACAAGTCTCATGGGTTTTAGTGGTGAAAAAATAATTTTAAAAATCGTTCGGGAAATGAGTTTACTCCCTGCTTACTTTCTTTGTATACATTCGACTATACGGGATCCGGGATTTACGGGAAATCGCGGGTTTTCGGTTGCCGGCGATTAAACTGCTTTCATTCGGCGTCTCATCAAAAATGAAAATATTTTTGAAAACTACAAGTCTCATGGGTTTTAGTGGTGAAAAAATAATTTTAAAAATCGTTCGGGAAATGAGTTTACTGCCTGCTTACTTTCTTTGTATACATTCGACTATACGGGCCGATCCGGGATTTACGGGAAATCGCGGGTTTTCGGTTGCCGGCGATTAAACTGCTTTCATTCGGCGTCTCATCAAAAATGAAAATATTTTTGAAAACTACAAGTCTCATGGGTTTTAGTGGTGAAAAAATAATTTTAAAAATCGTTCGGGAAATGAGTTTACTCCCTGCTTACTTTCTTTGTATACATTCGACTATACGGGATCCGGGATTTACGGGAAATCGCGGGTTTTCGGTTGCCGGCGATTAAACTGCTTTCATTCGGCGTCTCATCAAAATGAAAATATTTTTGAAAACTACAAGTCTCATGGGTTTTAGTGGTGAAAAAATAATTTTAAAAATCGTTCGGGAAATGAGTTTACTCCCTGCTTACTTTCTTTGTATACATTCGACTATACGGGCCGAGTCCGGGATTTACGGGAAATCGCGGGTTTTCGGTTGCCGGCGATTAAACTGCTTTCATTCGGCGTCTCATCAAAAATGAAAATATTTTTGAAAACTACAAGTCTCATGGGTTTTAGTGGTGAAAAAATAATTTTAAAAATCGTTCGGGAAATGAGTTTACTCCCTGCTTACTTTCTTTGTATACATTCGACTATACGGGATTTACGGGAAATCGCGGGTTTTCGGTTGCCGGCGATTAAACTGCTTTCATTCGGCGTCTCATCAAAAATGAAAATATTTTTGAAAACTACAAGTCTCATGGGTTTTAGTGGTGAAAAAATAATTTTAAAAATCGTTCGGGAAATGAGTTTACTCCCTGCTTACTTTCTTTGTATACATTCGACTATACGGGATTTACGGGAAATCGCGGGTTTTCGGTTGCCGGCGATTAAACTGCTTTCATTCGGCGTCTCATCAAAAATGAAAATATTTTTGAAAACTACAAGTCTCATGGGTTTTAGTGGTGAAAAAATAATTTTAAAAATCGTTCGGGAAATGAGTTTACTCCCTGCTTACTTTCTTTGTATACATTCGACTATACGGGATCCGGGATTTACGGGAAATCGCGGGTTTTCGGTTGCCGGCGATTAAACTGCTTTCATTCGGCGTCTCATCAAAATGAAAATATTTTTGAAAACTACAAGTCTCATGGGTTTTAGTGGTGAAAAAATAATTTTAAAAATCGTTCGGGAAATGAGTTTACTCCCTGCTTACTTTCTTTGTATACATTCGACTATACGGGATTTACGGGAAATCGCGGGTTTTCGGTTGCCGGCGATTAAACTGCTTTCATTCGGCGTCTCATCAAAAATGAAAATATTTTTGAAAACTACAAGTCTCATGGGTTTTAGTGGTGAAAAAATAATTTTAAAAATCGTTCGGGAAATGAGTTTACTCCCTGCTTACTTTCTTTGTATACATTCGACTATACGGGATTTACGGGAAATCGCGGGTTTTCGGTTGCCGGCGATTAAACTGCTTTCATTCGGCGTCTCATCAAAAATGAAAATATTTTTGAAAACTACAAGTCTCATGGGTTTTAGTGGTGAAAAAATAATTTTAAAAATCGTTCGGGAAATGAGTTTACTCCCTGCTTACTTTCTTTGTATACATTCGACTATACGGGATTTACGGGAAATCGCGGGTTTTCGGTTGCCGGCGATTAAACTGCTTTCATTCGGCGTCTCATCAAAAATGAAAATATTTTTGAAAACTACAAGTCTCATGGGTTTTAGTGGTGAAAAAATAATTTTAAAAATCGTTCGGGAAATGAGTTTACTCCCTGCTTACTTTCTTTGTATACATTCGACTATACGGGATTTACGGGAAATCGCGGGTTTTCGGTTGCCGGCGATTAAACTGCTTTCATTCGGCGTCTCATCAAAAATGAAAATATTTTTGAAAACTACAAGTCTCATGGGTTTTAGTGGTGAAAAAATAATTTTAAAAATCGTTCGGGAAATGAGTTTACTCCCTGCTTACTTTCTTTGTATACATTCGACTATACGGGATTTACGGGAAATCGCGGGTTTTCGGTTGCCGGCGATTAAACTGCTTTCATTCGGCGTCTCATCAAAAATGAAAATATTTTTGAAAACTACAAGTCTCATGGGTTTTAGTGGTGAAAAAATAATTTTAAAAATCGTTCGGGAAATGAGTTTACTCCCTGCTTACTTTCTTTGTATACATTCGACTATACGGGATTTACGGGAAATCGCGGGTTTTCGGTTGCCGGCGATTAAACTGCTTTCGTTCGGCGTCTCATCAAAAATGAAAATATTTTTGAAAACTACAAGTCTCATGGGTTTTAGTGGTGAAAAAATAATTTTAAAAATCGTTCGGGAAATGAGTTTACTCCCTGCTTACTTTCTTTGTATACATTCGACTATACGGGATTTACGGGAAATCGAGTCCGGGATTTACGGGAAATCGCGGGTTTTCGGTTGCCGGCGATTAAACTGCTTTCATTCGGCGTCTCATCAAAAATGAAAATATTTTTGAAAACTACAAGTCTCATGGGTTTTAGTGGTGAAAAAATAATTTTAAAAATCGTTCGGGAAATGAGTTTACTCCCTGCTTACTTTCTTTGTATACATTCGACTATACGGGATTTACGGGAAATCGCGGGTTTTCGGTTGCCGGCGATTAAACTGCTTTCATTCGGCGTCTCATCAAAAATGAAAATATTTTTGAAAACTACAAGTCTCATGGGTTTTAGTGGTGAAAAAATAATTTTAAAAATCGTTCGGGAAATGAGTTTACTCCCTGCTTACTTTCTTTGTATACATTCGACTATACGGGCCGATCGGGATTTACGGGAAATCGCGGGTTTTCGGTTGCCGGCGATTAAACTGCTTTCATTCGGCGTCTCATCAAAAATGAAAATATTTTTGAAAACTACAAGTCTCATGGGTTTTAGTGGTGAAAAAATAATTTTAAAAATCGTTCGGGAAATGAGTTTACTCCCTGCTTACTTTCTTTGTATACATTCGACTATACGGCCGACGGGATTTACGGGAAATCGCGGGTTTTCGGTTGCCGGCGATTAAACTGCTTTCATTCGGCGTCTCATCAAAAATGAAAATATTTTTGAAAACTACAAGTCTCATGGGTTTTAGTGGTGAAAAAATAATTTTAAAAATCGTTC
>JASGCC010004209.1:0-20753 GCA_030067915.1 Hydractinia echinata | reverse complement strand
TTTTTAGGATACTTTAAGGGCAGAAACTTTCACGGGCATAAATTTCGCGTTTTTCGCGTTTTTTGGTCATTTTCACGAAAATTTATGCCTTTTGAAATTGTAAATTCAAAACGCAAATGTTTTTTCACCACAAAACATCAAAAAACAGGAAAATGTCAAAGTTAGTGATACAAACAATAACATTGGTGTTTTCATTCTTCTGTGGTGCTACGAAAATTTATCGGATTCCCCGATTCTTGGAAACAGTAACGAATGTAGACTTTTAATTACTAATAATAAGAGTAAAGAAGAAAAAAAAGAGACTTGTTGCCATTCGCGAAAGTTTTTGTCGCAAAATTTCGTGATTTTTTACCTTTTTTCTGCCCGCGAAACTTTTTGCCCTAAATTTTTCTTAATTTTCATTTTCAGGCCGAATACTCTTATCAACTATTGTTTTCTTGTGAAAAAGTGTGCATTGAAAATCTGTTTCGCTTTTTAACCTAAGTAAGTCCCAAACCACATCCAACGGACATCTTTTTTAAAGCGAATGAACCCTTTTTTTTCTCTCGATAGTGCCCGCTATGGAGAGGTTAAAAAAGGCTTTTTTGCAGCATTATAGAAAATATTTTGTTGCTTGCTTTAAATTTTTCTTCTACATATTATAGTTGTCCAGAAATCTTGCGAATATCAATACAATTGCATATAAATAAATACTTAGTAATACGCGCCAATTTTCCAAAGAGAATAAACAATTAATAAGCGTGAATATCACAACCTATTTGTATCGCAAAGTTCGTTTTCTTTCACGTTGTTGTTGTTTTGTAGTACTTAGACATAAAACCTCTTCGAGTATCAAAAACAATTTAGTTGGATAAGAATATGTAATACGGTAGTGAAAATCAGATCATGTAAAGATTTTGCTAAGAAATCGTAAGCTTATGGTATAACCGAATTATCTTAATACAAGTATCAAAACAATAAACAATGAAAAGTAAAGAGGCCGGCGAGCATGTTTTATTTCCCTTTGTATAATTCCACACATGTTTATCACGCAGTTCTAAAAGATAAACAGATTTATGATAAAAAGTACGAATGTTATAATGTGAATGTTCTGATAATTGAGCGATAAATAATATTGTATTCTTATTTAGTTGGCTGTGTAAATAACAATCATGGTCGAGTTTATTGTAAATTTCGAAAACGCTGTAAAAATATCAAGTAACATGATGTGAGTTGGACAGCCGCCATTATGCTTTTGTTGTTGTTGTTGTTGTAAAGTTGATATAACACAGTATAGAAACAAACATAGGTAAAGTATCTTTTACTGTGTTTTAAATCCAGTTTATTAAAAAATATGAGTTAAAGCGTTTGTTAATGGAAAATCCGATGACCTGCAAAAAAGCTTTTTAGTAAACATGTTTTTGTTTGTTGATTGTTGCTGTGATTTCGCGCTGCTGTTAAAAGCTATTAACCAGAAGCAGATTCCAGTACACTGCGTTGTTTGTTTTGAGCCTGCTTTTTTGAGTCATTTCTCGAATTGGCCAAGCTATTCTATTATACTAGTTGCTAGCTCATGAAAAAATCCACGGGTTTGCCTGTCCTCAGATTTTCGCCCAACGAAAATTGCCCTCGATAATATGAAAACAAGTTTCGACTAGACATATGAAAGATCCTCTAATTAGCGCTTATAAAGGTTTTAAGTTACTGAAGGGGGCGCCTATTGGAGGGGTTCTTAAAGGAGGGGCGCTTAAAAGAGAAAGAGCACTTATTGGAGGATTAAATAACAATATATATAACGGTAAGAAGGTGATGCAAACTTGGAAAAAATATTTTGACACATCTCTATAATAAAAGCCGTATTTTGTCGGCCAAAACCCGTCATGCTGACCACACACGAAATCATCCAACTACAAATAACAAATGCGAATATATTTTTATCAACTTTGCGGATTTTCCACGGGCTTACAGCTAGATATATATATACAACAGCGAAAAAAATGAAATATGACGCCATTTCAACATTATATACCAATATTTGGTTACAACTAATATTAGCTAACTTGCAGCAAGTACGCAAATTTACTCGTGATTATCATCTCGGCCACAGGAATGAGTGAGTGAGTGAGAGAATAACAAGCATGACGAAGGTAGGAACGTGATGGAAGGTTACGTGCTCTTTATTCGCAGAAGTTTTTAAACATTCTTGTCCCCAGAGCTCTTTGTGATAACCTTGTTTTATCTTGAAGAGGTCTGGAGACGAGATCATATTTGAAGTTTTTTCTTTGTAAATTTGGAGCCTTGTTGGATTTAACTACTAAGGATGAACATGTTGGTTTTTTTCAACTGATTTCATTTAGTTTTTTGCTAGTTCATCTATTTGTTTCTTTTCATTATTTATATATATTGTTCATCATTAATTCGTTTGCTTAAAAAATAATTAATTTCACTCACACTCATGAGAATTTAGCCAAATGTGAGAATAAACTTTTACTATATCCAGTTTTCCTTTGACAAACATTTTTAATTTTAATTTTATTTTTATGTTTATTTTCATTTTATAATATTTGATTTTAATTTATTTAAACTTTTTAATTTATCATTTGTTGTTTATTCTCTCCATGGAGACTTTTGGAAAACAAATCTATACTAAGACCCTAGTATCTTCAAACCGATGCTGTCATTTTGTCTTTAGCTCAATTTTTTTTTTCCGGAATCTTTCTCCCATTCTGTCAAGTAAAAAGAAACAGAAGAACTTGAAAACAAGGCTGTCTCCTGCATATCTACTTGAAAAAATTACCCAATGTTGCAAAAAATAATTGTGCTAGGTCATTAAGGCACTCAAACATGCTTTGATTATTTGTTTGTTTGTTTATTTTGTCAGTTTGTTTTCGTTTTCTTTCCACGAGCTAGGTTCTTGTTACATGACTTGTAAAGTTCAGCATGCTTGAGTTTTAAGGGCAAATACATTATTATCTGATTAGTAGTATACCTTGTTCCCAGAGCATTTTGCCTTTTTGAGTGATTTAGT
Organism: Hydractinia echinata; assembly: GCA_030067915.1. NCBI lineage: Eukaryota > Metazoa > Cnidaria > Hydrozoa > Anthoathecata > Hydractiniidae > Hydractinia > Hydractinia echinata. Next base: position 17,746 of record JASGCC010004209.1, on the reverse strand, counting down.
AGCGAACGACTCAGGAGCCAAGAGACCTTCGGGACGAGTATGGTTTATCCTGAGAAAATTATCGTAATAAGAAATGAAAGTACAGTGGAATCTCTCTATCTCGACTACTCTCTATCTCGAACTAAAGTCTAGGTCCCTTTGTGGTCCGCCTAAGGTATTTTCCTTTCTTTATCTCGAACTTTCTCTATCTCGAACAAAATTTTTGGTCCCTTGCGAGTTCGAGATAGAGAGATTCCACTGTACGACCTTGATTGTGTGAAACTGAATAACACGACCACGAGGTCTAGGGGTCTAGGATTTAATACTGGTGTTTAAATGTAAACAAAGACGTGCCAAGATAGGCGATAAATCTCCCAAAAGAGTCCAACTTGCGGGAAAGTTAAATATAGCTGCGCCAATTCTGAAAAGGCGTATTGGTAATAAAAGAATTTAACGTAACGTTAATGCGTTTTCGACCCGGTTCAGTGATGCAAAAACTGAATAAGGGAGATAAATTCGATTCCTTATAATCAAACCGACCCAGTTAATCACGCCAAATCACGTCATAGAAAGACAAATACGAATCAAAACATACAAAACATGTTGTGATGAACAGGTCATGTGACGCATTGGAAGCATGCTAGGCTGTAGCTACATGTCTCTGTGTCCAAAAAAAATTTGTGGAAAATAAAACGGCTCATCACAGTTTTTTAAAAGCGTATCGTGCGCTTAGGTAGCATTTACATGGAGCAAGGAGGCATGGATTTTTTCAAGTCATATACAAAAAAATTCCAGTGTTTTCAGGTTTATGGACAGCTATCAGAGCCATAAGAGGGTACCATATCTTTTATCGCTTTACGTAAAAATAACAGTCACGTGTTTATGCCATACATTTCCCTTTTTTTATCAGGATGCTATTTTTGATGTAAGAAAGTGTGAGGAAGTGCGATAAATTAAAAAATTATGGAAACAAGTTTGTTTCCAGCTCTCCTAGTAATCATATACTATCTAAATTGTTACCAGGTGAAAGAGACTGGGAATAAATTGCTACTTGAAACATACGTTCTTTTATTCCCGCCACGTGTTTAATTAATTTTACTAATATAACACTTTTTCTAGAAAATTAGCGCTAATGCGCTTTCAGAACACAAAAAAACTGAAAAAAGCAATGTGGTGGAGAGCCTTGTTAATTTGTAACCGTTTACAATTTTCATTTTGGTAAGTTATTCACTTATTTATTGCAGTCGTTTACGCAGGAGATTGGGTTCATCGACGCTGTCGTGAAAAAGAAATAAAAAGTACCGAAAAAACACAAAAATATTTGCGGTAAGTTTGTTTGTTTGTATAATCCTTTTTGGAAATTTGCAAAATTTATTGCAATTTATCCCAGCACTCGAAGTTGTTTATTTCTCCAAAAATTAAGTTGCTTTAATTTAATTTTTTTACACTTATTAACGGACAAAGATGAGCACTTAAAGTTAATTAAAATTTGGCCACCCCAGCATTAGTTGCTTATTGGTTGATTCCTTAACAACCTTGTTTCCAGGGCTTTTTAGGTTTCTTACATTGGGACGGAAAAAAGCCCTGGGAAAGAGATTGGTTGCTTAATATAACAATTCTTGTTATCTTAACCACAAATCTAAAATACGTCAAAGAAAATACATCACCTCTATTTTGCTATTGAAAAAAAACTGATTACTTTATTTTACTTTACTTCATACTTGCGCTGATATGCATTCTCGTCCCAAGAGCTAGATTTTATCTCTGGGATAATAAATGGCAGATATGTAGAGACATTTTGTACGGCGTATTTCTACTCCGTCCCAATATAAACAACCTAACAAGTTCTGAAAACGAAATTGGGTGCATTCATGTTTATTTAGGTTTTCCGTTTATATTTTTTGTTATGTTTCGTTTGGGGTGTACTGTAATTTTTGTAGAACAACTTAAATCGAACTTTATCGTTTCATTGACATTTATCTACTCAACAATTATCACCACAAGTCAACAACTAAAACGTTGTTATAAGACAAATTCTGTGATATAGTCAGGAGATTTTGTCCAATTGCGCATGCACTAACAAAAAGCTTTGGAGCTTTTTCGGCTATAGCATAGCGAAACATGCGGTCAAATGGAAACGATCCTCAAGGGATTTGTCATCTGAAAAATATACCCACGAAGATTAATGATTAATCTATTAGATTGTTTAAGTGCCACTTTTATCAGCTCACATTAAGCCTTATTTTGTGTTGCTTTTTTCCTAGTAACTCGTTTTTGTTGAATTTTATTGTTTAGATACCTAATAAAAATTCACAGTTACCTATAAGGCAAAAGCTTGGTAAATGTTTAGTCTTCATACCTTCCAGAATCTTAGACATTGTCTAAGGCTTAAAACTACCCCTAATTCTTGTTTCCAGGAGACTCAAGTTAACCTTTGGAAATGAAGCAGAGTTACCTTTGCAAACGTAAATAAAATTTAGAGTTTTTTTGTGCTAGGATAAGCTTTAACAGGCAAAATATTTACCTTACCCTACCCAAGACATTGAAGTCAAAACTAGTAGTTTGTGAGGAGAAGAATTGCAATATTTAAGTAGGGTAGAAAAATTTACTACCTACTTTATGTAGATTGGAGGGTCGGCGACTAATTTGGGGGAGGGTCATGGTCTGTTTTTCTGCATCAATAGCCTGCACACTAAATATTGAAAAAACGTGTTGTTTATAAGAGAGTGATGATAGGTGGAGGCTAAATTTTTGTTTTATTGTTTTTTCTATTACACATAATACAAGAATTTACTGATTGGGAGGGAGTTGTCGTAATTAATTGAAAGTGTGCACACACTCTGACAAAATTAGAGATTTGGTCTAAGTGCGTATGCGCTAGCAAAAAAGCTAGTGAGTTTTCGCCCTATAATGAAAAATGCAGACAAATGGAAACAATCCTTTAGAGAGAAACATCTTAGTAGTGAAAATGATACCACGCAGTGTTATGTCGAAATCTTCAATGATGGTGTAAACCGTTTCTTTGAAAATTAATTCCGCTAAACGTTCCTGCAGTGAGATGACAAAATAATCCAGCATCAATTATTAATTCCTGACACACAAAACGCTAGAGCAAGGTTTTTTCTAAGCTCAATGTGTTTTACACGTGATATTTACGTTCGTTTTTAATGATTTATGATGTTAACACTTAGAAATCATGATTATCGACTGTGATAAAATTGCAATTTTCAAAAAAGTTCGGTTTCAACAGTCAATCTGGGGAAAGGCCAACAACAAAGATATAAATCATTTGGAAATTTACCTGGATTAATGATTTAGAGTGGTAATTTAACCTTACTCCTACTAGGGTATTTAGGGGCTCCTCGAAGGGGAGGAGGGGTGGGGGCTGCTTTTTAATTTCTAAAGTCCTTGTTCAATAAATATGAAACTTACCACAAGTGTTGTATGTATGGAGGTATATTTCGCATAAAAAAGGTATAGTTACAAAAGTTTCCATAGACTTATATAATATACGTAACATTATAATACATATATACATATATAATATACGTTACATACACATACAATACTACGGATTAATTGCAACCTTCCTTACTAAGCCAGGTGACTCGCAGAAGACAAAAGTAGTCTTATCATCGAGAACCTGTTATTTCTACGCAAAGCGTAGTTCCGCGGTGCCTGTTTGTGAGAAGGTAGCTATTTACTGTTTAACGTTACAAACAAGTTTATTAACAACGTCCAGTAACTTGGTCAAAAGTTGCTGATGTCAGCATTTTTGCTAATGATGTCATCAAATTTGCAGAAATGGGTAGAAATGAGCTCAAATTTGAGATTCGTAAAATATATGTATAGCTTCTTTGTATATGTGTATATGACAAAAATAGTGTAGCAATTAATAGCTACCTGGAAGTCTCATAAAACGCTTTAAAAAATTATTTTCAAAAATATTCCACTTAACTCAAAAAATTGTTTGAACGATAAGCCTATAAAAAGTTAAACAGGGGAGACGCAAACGGGTTTAGGCAAAATTGCTGTAAGATTTTCGCGATTTTTATGTTTTGGAACATTACTAATCAACAATTCGAGAAATTTTCTTCTCGCGCAGAATTACAAATAATCCTCGACTCACGAAAAAGCGATGGATGAAAAGAGGTTTTTAAAAGAGATGATTGGCTTCTTTATATTGTTCTTGTTTGTACAATTTGAGATTAGTTTCTATTCTCACATGTTTCTTTAATACAAAAATTACTTCACGCAGAAATTAGAAATAAAAAAAAGGTTGAAAATAAAAATGGTCGTCAACACTGATGGGGGGCGAGAGGAACAAAGGAAAAAATTAACAAGAACTCTAAAAGCCTACGTCACTGGAAAAGATAAAAAAGATAAAAAATAAAAAAGAGTCTGAAAAAATATTGTGAATTAGGTAAGTGATTAAAATATTTGTTTGAGAGTTCCAGGGAAGTAAATTCTCATTGATTTCTTTGATAACCAACTTCGTAATTAAAGAGAAGCTACCACGTCGCGTGTGCAGAACCTCTGGCAACAAATTTACCTCGTGTGCTGATAGGCAGAGAAACTCTGAAGTCGAAATTGACGTCAAAATGAATAGGAATTTAACAATCCATCTTTAAATGTTGTTTTCCACCACTGTTCCTTAACATCACAGAACTCGTGTAGATATTTAGTCCCCGAAATAAATCATTTTGATTTGATTTTCATAAAGCTTGGGAGAAAGCATACAGTAATGATTTTAAGTGTTGTTGTTCCACATTTCTTAGCGACATGTCTATCTTCTTTATGTTCTGAAAAACATAAATTTTCGATCTATTGTATAGGAACTCGCACGACAAAGTTTCAAAAGTGGAGATATGTCCCACCATACAAAAGGTGTATTTTTTTTGGGGGGGGGGCGGGAGGGGGGGGGGATTGTTATTTTGCTCTATTTGAGGGAAAAACGCAAATAATGACAGCAGCTAGAACTTTTATATCTTATCACTGATGAAGTGTGAACAATATACCAGCTGTTTTCGTTATTTCTTTCCTTAACTAGAGCGAGACAAAGCTTTATCGGCCAACGGCGATGGAATGTTTTGAGGCAATAAAATTTTTATCCAATTAAACATTTTTGCTGCAAACAGAAATTTTAAATATAAATTTTAAAGATTTGGTGGTGTTATTTCAGCTTCAAGGTTAAAACTGTATATACTATATATATATATTTCAGTTTGTTACATTTTATAATTAATCATCTTTGTTTTGGCGACTTGATACAGCTACTGATACAAAAGAGCATACAAGTGAGTGAAAAACATAAAAGCTAATGAATCATTGTTCAATAAAAGCAATTTGAATGCAAATCACTTGCCTCGAAAAACATATTAGCTCAATCTTATTTTCTAATCTTTGCTGACGTCAGCAACTAATTACTTAAACCATGGAGGTAAATTTGAAAATACCTCCATGCTTAAACAAACAGGTAACAAAGCAAGGGCTTAATATGGAGGAAATTGTTTTCATTAAAAATTTATTATCAACTGTTTTCTTCCAACCTCAGAAAATCAACTGTTTTATTGCATGTTCGATAAAATATCGTCTATAAGTTTTCCTTATGATATCTCTAATTATATTTCGTATCTTTTTATTTAGCACCTTTAGACTATTACTGTTCTAACAATATCTTTATTGTGAAAAAAAATACTAGGACCAAATGAATATTTTTAAATTCCATATGTTCTTCTTTTACGTCGGTACCATAACCAAAAAAATATGGCGTCCTTTTTTTACTATCTCTTTTTCGGTTAGTTGGATTTAAGATTTCACAATAAAAGAAATATAACATTATTTCGATTAATTTTTTTTTTTACCGTAGAAGAAAAGTTACTAACAAATTCTCTTTAAACGTAAAATTTTTATGGCTATAATTTAGCGGACCGATCACAAATTTATTAAAAGAAGAACTTTCCCACGCACTTAGATTGTTCTTTAATTCAGTTTACTCCCTATTTTCTTTATCTGTGCCTACACACGGTGGCCTAGCGAATAGTTTTACGTGGTTAACGCTTTGAAATAAAATTTGCCTTATAAAGTGTTCGTGACTCATAGGATGTGCAGCATAAATATGTTATATTAGAGAATGGCAAATTATGTTTTAGGCATATAAATAGCAGTTTGCTTCTGCTGTGATATCTCCAACGGAGTTTCTAACCATTGTGCTGTGTTCTACTTCTTTAGATGTAAACAGCTAGATTAAGATGGCCGTGAAAACTTACTTAATAACTGGAGTGTGTATTTTATCCGTTATTGTTGGCTTGACTGGAAATTTTATCATTATCGTGGTTCGAATATATAAACAATACAAGCGTCGCAACACAACTGCTTATGCTTTTCTTATTTCTCAGTTAGCAGCAGCTGATTTCTTGTTCGCCTTTACTCTGATCTTCGATATACATTCTTTCTTACACCAAGACATGTGGCTGTTTGGGTCAGGAACTTGTAAATTTATTAAAACATTACAATCAACGAGCTTATCAACAACTGTAGGGCTTTTAACTGTAATGGCTTATGAAAGATACTGTGGTATATCCAAACCACTGCAGCATAGGTGGTCAATAAAGCGTACAGCTATAACCGTTGCGGTAATTTGGTTTTATATATTCCTTACATTAATACCGTTTATGAAAGCACTCGATGTACAGGAAGGGAAATGTTACGAAGTCCACCACCCCTCTGAAAATTTTCGAAAAGCTTATACAATGTTTATGTTTGTAACGAATTTTGTGATTCCGTTAATTTCCATCGTTATATTTCACACCTTGATGGTCGTAGCTATGAAAAAACACAAACAAACAATCGGAAACTCGCGACAGCGAAGTTCATACCGAGAGAGTTTTGCTCCGAAAGACGGAAAATCTGACGGAACCGAAGACAACCTTAGTGTCATCGTTGAACTTAAACGAGATCAATCGTGTTGTCGTCATTACTTGCATAAACTTCTGAAGGGAAAAAGGAGAGAAAAAGTCTTACAAGATAAAACATCCATGTTGCATGGCTCTAAATTTTCTAGAAAAAGTTCACGAAGAAGAAATGCTTCTGCACAACGCAAGGATGATCATAAACTTGTTAAAATGCTAGTAGCGGTGACTTTGTGCTTTGTAGTTATGACCCTTCCTACACAAATTTTTTATATTTGGTATGACTTCAGCGGAGAAGAGGCTTCAAGCGCCGCGATGAAAATACTTGAAGTGTTCGCCAGTTTGGTTTACATTCACTGCTGTGCAAATTGTATTATATATAGCGCAATGGATAAAAGATTTCGCACTGACGTTAAAAATATGTTTCGATTCATCTTTAAACTACAGAAGCCAAGAAGAAAATGGACTCCAAGTGGGAAGAAAGCGTTATTAGTACTTAGCCGGTTTTCTACAAAGAAATCTACGAGTTCATCCAGAAGTACGGTCACTGAAATAGTACCTGCTGAATATGTAGTGTGTGAAGTTCAAACTACGGTTTAACGTATTTCTAACATTTTAATTCGAATTTATTTGATGTAGCGGCAAATTTGTGGTTGCTTAAGACAGGAACGAGCCATCCAAGCTGTTTAAGAAATAAAAATATTTGAGTAGTTAGAAATGCCTTCGCCATGCTTTGCTTGTGAATGTTATCCGCGTTATTTGTAATTTGTTTGTTCCTCCCTTGCTTTCCCTTCTCTCTGTTCATTTTAAGCAGTTAAAAATAACAGCTGTCTTTTTGCGTTTTGTGGTTATGGATTCAAGTAAAATTGCCACTACTGAACCTTATAGATAATGGTCTAATGAAACTTAGCTAACCTGAAATTTAAAGTCTTTTTTTAGATAGTTCTTTTTTTTCATTTCTATACTCCTAGTTCTTTATCACATTTTTGGACATTGATATTTCTCACAGAGAATCTTAGAAGCATCGTTGTTGACACAAATGTTTCGTTAATATCGCGTAAAAATGAAGTTCCCTTAATATTACATTGCATACCAGCCCCGTTCCCGGGACATTTTGCCAAGGATAATTGTATACATATGTTTTGCTTCTTTTTCTTTGTAAATATGAAATATTAGATGAAATAAAATAATAGAATGAAAGAATAGGAAGAAATAATATGAAATAATATGACAATAATTATAGTACACATATGAAAGCGTTACAAAATTATAGGATGTATGTAAAATAAAGAAAAATAATTATTATGGCATTCTGTTTCCAAGGCCCTGGGAACAAGATTGACGTTATGTTCCATGAACATAAAACTTCAATGTTGTTCCGCTTTTCCACACCCCTCTGATGTAAGAAATTTTCTTATTCAGATCTCTCGTTTTTTTGAAGAGTCGAGCGCGTATTCTATAAGTTATAAAATTATCGCTCATTGAGAGATATTATTTTAAGTTGTAACGGTTATACGGCCAGCCTGAAACTTAGACACAATGTACTTAAAACCGTCACAAAAACAACATTTTTTTTAGTTAACATTGATATTTCGCAGTGGCCGAAATTGTCTTGAATAATGTACAAGTAGAAGTATATACTATTGAAGTTTACAATAAGAGCGTCGGTGTCATTACACAAAGAAGGTTTATTTTTATTGTACTCCAGGATGGTAAGAAAAACCTTTGAGAATGCTACTCAATGACGACACAAGCAAACCCTTTCAGTCACTGGTATCATGCGATACTAGTGGTGCGGTGTTTAATTGTTGATTCCATTCAAGCTTCTTCTTGTTCTCAGATTCTCTCTATCTATGATATCTCTGAGTCCTTATTGACGGTTTTTTCGCCTAGCCTGATCTAGTAGTTGTTGCATATACATATTTGTCTCATTATCGATGTTGAAGAAGCCTTCAATATCATGCTCGGCATGCTAATCGGAGGTGAAGTTTTTTGAATTTGTTTTGTTTCTCGAACGCTCTCGGTACCATCTCTGCGTATTGCAGTGATCTGTTTCCAGCTACGTTGACTGCTGAAAAAGACTTTGGATCAAATGTGGTTGAGTCGTAGACTTTGCTTGAAGTAAAAGCATTTTATGTTCGATCTGCATATCGTTTGGTTTAACTCAGTTCTTTCAGTTAAAGTACTTCTTTTGTTCTTCCTTCTTTGAGTCGTGCACCTCGCGTAAATGTTGTTTGCTGCGGTTTCTACTGGAAAAAAAACTTGTGTCAGTTTTATTTTTAAAGTTCGGTTAAACAACAGCTGCACAGGTGATGTTTCTGTAAGTTGAGTGTGTGGTAGACAGGTATTGGGGAAGATATTTGTAAAGTTCCTCTTTGACATTTTTTACTTCAGCTACTGATGTGTACATGAGCTTGACAAATGTTTTTACAAACCGTTGCATTATTGATCGTCCGGGATTACTGGAATGAGTTTAAATCCAACTTATTTTGCATTTTTATGATTCTATGATGATAGTGTGTCAGGTATACCATGAGTAGCAAATATCCTGTCCAATATGGCTTTGAGTCTCGAAGATTTTCCCATGACCGATGGAAGGAGATTTAGTTCAAGTGGTCTGATGGAGGGATGCGTTAACTGGCAGAGTTGCATGATAGACATGTCTTCATGTATTTCTGGACTAAGGAGTGCAGGAGTGGGTGGCTTTTATCGGCGAATTGGTTAGCCTTCATGGGCTAACACTTTTGCATTCACCTGAAGAGATTGTAAAAAAAAGACTCAAAATTCACGCATGATTAGACTGTCAATGACATACAACTTAGGAAAATTATTTTTTTAAAGTAGTTTCATCGTTGTTAATACAATTGTGATTTCCAATGTAAATAATAAGTTTCTGTAACTTATTTTTGCATGTCTCCTGACAAACCATTGTAGATGTTATAGCTTGTGGCATGATGTCTTGAATCATTATGTTGACATATATGTCTGATCCACTGTCAATGTACCAGTCCTCGACTTGTTGTAAATTGGGCTGTTGGCGGTGGATGCAGTGATGCATAATCACCGGGTGTTTTTGTTTATGATTCGTATATAACGTGATAATAGAATGGCAGGACCTTAGTTCTATGACGCGACTATTAGCTGTTTTGGATTGCATGCACTGTCATGCAGTTTAACCAGGGGCTGGTGATCGGTGACAACTTCAATGTGCTTTCTCAGGGTGTACATTTTCTGCATAAACATGACCATCAGGATACCTTTTTGCTCTCTCTCTTGATTTGAGAATAGCGGGACTCTGCGGGTACATGATCTAGAGTATGGGTAACTTCTCCAGTAATCTTATTTTTGTATACTGTACAATTGCACAAAAGTAGCTGTATACCAGCAAAACTGGAATCCACGTACAACCTTGTCTTTTCGATTTGTTTAGTACGGTACAAGGACTCGTTCACCGAAAAGTCACTTTTAGATTTCTTGGAATGACTTTTCTTCTCTGTCACTCAAAATGAATGTGACGTTTTTCTTAGTGAGTTTTCTGAGCGATTTATGTCAGTTGCGGTTAGGATGTCGTTTAAACAAACCTCCCAAGAAATTTGGAGTTGAACCTGTCAAACTAAGCAGTTTAGAGAAACTCTCAGCCTCTTTACACAAGTTGATGCCGGCCAGTATTTGATGATTGCACATTTTGCTGGATCAGGGGACATACTTTCAGCTGAGTATATATTTCCAAACTAGCACACATCTGGTTGACCAAAATTTTTCAGGTTTGAGATTAAGTTTGGTACTCGGCAAAGGACATCCAAAACCTTGCACAGAAAATGGTCGTGGGTATCTCCTGTATCATGAACCAATATATATATTTTTGATCATCTTTCCGTTTTGTACTGCACTTCTCGCAGGACTTGTTCTAATTACCATTTTTTGTAGCGGTGTAGTCCCAAGGGAAATCGAAATATAAACAATTTTGGAGCGGCTTCTTTGATTTCAAACTGATGATAGAAGTTTGTCATGTCCAAAAGGTAGAGAATCTGTTACTTCCGCAAAGTTTGTGTCGTAGCTCGTCAGTTGTCCAGAAAGGTTCGAGCGTATCATAGATCTCTTTGTTTCCAGGTTAACAGTTCAATGTAACCCTAGTTTTGATAGGTGAGTCAGTGAACTTGCTGGTACGATCTGTGCCGAGACTTACAGCATCTTCTTTGCCAAGTAAGGACTTTTCTCTTTTATTATTGCCAATGTAAATCCATTTTTTGGTTCTGCTCCATTTGCACATTGTGTGAGGACATTAGCTTTACCTTTCATCGGTAGGTGTTATGTTGTACCGTATGGTTGGAATCGTTTGGAGCTTTTAGTGAACTGAAAATTTGAGGATATCTTTATCCAATCTTCAAGATTCTGCCAAGAGGGTCGTCAGAATCGGTTTGTTCGTCTTCTTTACTGGAGATTTTTCCTAAGGAGTTCTGTGACAAATTTCCTCCAGGCTTCAAGGTTCAAAAGAGTTTTCAGTACACGAATGTCTATTAGAATAGATATGTTCTGGGTGTATTCGAGCGAAAGTGATCCTCGAATATGGATATCAGCGTTCAGATTTTTTGCATCTTCTAAATTACTTACCAAGATTCTGACAAGGGGGTCATCAGAATCGGTTTGTTCGTCTTTTTCACTAGAGATTTTTCTAAGGAGTTCTGTGACGAATTGTTACGACCAAGACAACAATCTTTGGCAAAAGGATTCATTTTTCTGCATCCAGAACACTTCCATCCTTTGACAGGACATTTATTGCTGTAAATATTTGCTCTGTCCACATCGAAAACAGCTATTATTATTAGACCCACTTATTTTTATCACAATTGTATATTTTCGCTTTGCAGTTGACGTACTTCTGCGATGACTTTAGGGTCTATTAACGGACTAGATTGTCCGCTAGCCTGTTCTAGTAGAGCAGCACTTCTTTCACCGAATGTTCCTGAGCGATCCTTAATTTCAGTGGTTGCTCATTAGTGCAGTTGTCTTATAGGGCTTTTCTCTGTATCGGTAGGACAGTACGCAGTTAAATAGTTTTTTCAATGTGCCACCAGGGTATGCAACCAATCATTTAAACGTTTGCATTGATACCATTGAATTCATTGTTATTGCAGTTTCAAAATTCAGCTTTGAGTGGTAACCAAGTTGGTAGTTACTACAGTGGAAAAAGGGTCGATCAATTAAATATTAACACGTACGTGGGTGACACATTACAGCTACATTTTTGATGGCAACATGGCGTGTCCGTGCAGGCATTGAAAAAAAAGATTCAATCTGAAAGTTTGCTTGAGAAATTACAACGCCTTAAAAGAGATTGAACACCCCATTGATTGATCGATGAAAACAATGAAATTGTGGATGTGTCCAGTTTATTCGAAACAAAACTGACAATTCACTTAAAACAAGCGGCCATTCACGATTTTTTCCACTAAAAAATTGTAAAGTTTCAATTTATGTGACTAAAAACTCTCACAAATTGAACTCGCTATATTCTAGAAATTTTAGAGCTTCTAAATTTTTTTCCCCAGAACTGCGTTTTCTTTGACGAAATAAATGTTCTTTTGAAAAAACATCGGATAAGTGGAACATTCGCTAAGTGGAACCATTTTTTTCGGTTCCTTAAAAGTTCCACTTATCGAGCGACAACTGTATATGCATATACGAAATCGAATATACACCAAATACTTCCATTTTTTTTTTTTTTTTTTTTTTTCGCCAAAAGAAATTTACATACAACTATTTCAAAATTACAGATACAAGTTCTACATACACATAAGTACAAGCATAAATTTCTACAGTGGGTAAGTGTATCACGTACGTAGATTAAAAATGGCAGGAGTAAGTAGAAGACTATGCAGTCTTATCATCTCACAACTTACATAGCCGTCATTAAAAAGAGCGTCAAATAAAAATTGATAATTAAAACTTAATAAAATATTAAATGTTATGTTAAATAAATAAAAAAAGCGTTTAATTATCACACGTAGTGTTGTTTCAGAAGAAGACTCGTTCGTTATTACTTCGTAACAGCTGATTTCTTAGTGCAATTTTAAATTGTTTTGTAGATGAAATGCTTTTTATCTCATCCTTTAGAAGCATGCTCCAGAGTTTTAGGCCTCGGTTTGATGTTGAAAATTTTGTTACATTAGATATGATTTTTGGCCGAAGGAAATTATTACCTGAAAATCTAGTTTGGATATTTATGTTGAACTACTTTCTTAAATAATGTAATGAATATATTTGGTGCTATTAAATTTTTAATCTTATACATGAAAATAAGGACTTGAAAAATGTTTAGCTGACATACATTAAGAATACCCAGTTCTTTTAGCAATGGTCTAGAATGGGAACATTTGTTCTGTCGTAATATAATCCTACTGGCATGTTTTTTGCTGAATGTGCAGTTTTTTTAATTTTGTTATATTAGTGCTACCCCATGCAATGTTTGCATAATTTAAATAGCAGTGTATAAAGGAAAATATATATGCTTCTTAAGCAGTTCTTATTCAAAGCGAAACTGGCTTTATATAAGATTCCTAAGCTTTGGAAACTTTGTTTTCCACTAATTTAATATGTTCTCTCCAAGTTAAATTTTCGTCCAGGAGAACTCCAAGAAATTTCATGGAATATTCTCTTCTTATGTTTACATGATCAATAACTAATCCAGGTAACCTAAGAGGTATTTCATCTTTTTTACTAAGTTTGTGAAAAAAGGTATATCTAGTTTTTGAAGTGTTAAGGGATAATTTATTCTCTTTAAACCAATCAGCCAATTTAGTCAATTCTATGTTAGTAGTTTCAAAAGTACGTTTATATCTTTATGAGTAAAGAATAAATTTGTATCATCCAGCAAATAAAGTTGAATTTAAGACACTAGATGCTCTAAATATATCATTGATATAAATAAGAAACAACAGTGGTCCTAAAATTGACCATAGTCCATAGACCATAGACCATAGTCATTGACCATAGTCCATAGTCATAGAGAATCAGTTACCAGGGCTTTTTTCTTTTGCTGCTATCAGACGGTAAAAAAACAAAAAAATGAGTGGTAAAACGAGAATCAGTTTTTGAAATTATTAAAAATGTGGTACATTTTTAGCTATTTTTTAGCTATTTATTTATTTTTTTATTGAAAAAGTGCGATCCCTGTTCTCATGAATAACCTTCACTTGATGACATCGTTGAAATGCAAAGGTATACCCTATAATACACAACACAAATATTGATTACAAAAGTGTTGTTAGTAAATTAATCATATACTTTTCCAAAGAAAAGGGGAAATGTTAATTAATGAGACGCATAGAAACGCAAGATCGAAAAGGCACTGGAATTAATATTTTTAACTTTTCTTCTCTTTTTTAAAAATGTTTCACCAATTTTAATTACTGTGATCCGTTGTTTTGTGTTTTTGCGTGTGCTTTTCCATTGTCTTCTCAACGCAAAATTAAAACGTTCGTCTGGGTTTGAAAGTCTTCAATCTTCTTTTAATCTCATGGAGTACGAAATTGATTTTATCCCTGGGGACAAAACCGAAAAACGGCACCCGATCGGCACCAAAGCACAAAAAGTGGTCAGCGGACTGCTGAAAACAGCTTGTTTATAAAAAATATGGCTGCCAGAAATTGCAGCTAACAGGAAAAAAAAGATGAATAGTGTTTTCAAAAATTTAGTTAGCTAGTAATATATATCCAGTTTAATTCATATTCTAATACAAACTAACGTCTAGCTACTATATAAACACAAGATGCAGATCGTTTTGCTATTCACCTCTTTGGTAAGTATTATTTTGCCTAGCTAGCTATAATTTTGTGTTTTTAAAAATTTGCCACAGTTTTTACTGTTCACTGTTTAAATTGTTTTTAAAATTGTTTTAAGAAACAAAGTTATACTTGTATATCTTTCTTCTATATTGTAACTCTGACTGGCTTGAACCTAGCATAACTACACTTCAAGTTGAGCATAACAAGCTAAAACTGTGCATGTGTTATTTTTAAAAACCATGCGGGTGCCGAATCGCTGGAAACGCCGCAAAAACCACGGGCTGTCAGACGACTTCCAGCGTTTTAAAAAAACTTAAAATTTCGCCCGGAGAAACCCGAATCAACCTGAACAACATTTTTTTAAACATTTATTACCATGTATAATTTATTCTTGTAATGTCGAGCAGTGGGTAGTGGAAGAGTTCTGAAAAGAACTGTTTTTTTATATCATTTATTCGATAAATAGCTGTAATAAAATTCCACAAATAATAAACTGAGAGTACAACGAAAAAATAGCACCTTCCTTCTTCTCGACAAAATTTAAATGAGAACAATGAACTTTGAGCGCTTCCGGACGGGCCCATGCTTTTCCGGGCGGTTACAGACGAAAACGTTAAAAAAAACCCAAAAAAATGCCTTTGGCCAGCCTCAGATATACGGCGCTTTTGACGAGTCGGCACCCTCTTTAAAAACCAGTCTGTCATCTATATTCTAGCTAGTTACAGTACTGGAAAAATGTTGTTTAACATCGCGCTATCGCGACGGTATTCTGGATCTGCGATAGACGTTTTTTTACTTTCAAATTGTATCGAGAGGGCTTCGCGATGCATCTGTCTCGATATCATTCTCGAAGCTATCGAGGCCATTAACACTTTATTATAATAGAATTATTTTAAAAATAAGAGTGTATTCAACAATGATCGCGGGTGTTTAAATATAATTATACTTCCTTTGTGTTATATTTTTTTAACTTATGCATAACAATCTAGGGTATACAGCTAGCATTTATCTTTCTTTTTTAGATCGCATTTAAAAAATTTAAGAACGAAGAACGGCGATAGAAAAGCTTCGTTAGATCGCATTTTAAAAATTTTAAAAATGAAGAACGGCGATAGAAAAGTTTTTTTAGATCGCATTTTAAAAATTTAAAACCGAAGAACGGCGATAGAAAAGCTTTTCGAGATCGCATTTTAAAAGTTTAAGAACGAAAAGCGGCGATAGAAATGCTTTTTTAGATCGCATTTTAAAAATTTAAGAATGAAGAACGGCGATAGAAAAGCTTCGTCAGATCGCATTTTAAAAATTTAAGAACGAAGAACGGCGATAGAAAAGTTTTTTAGATAGCATTTTAAAAGTTTAAGAATGAAAAGCGGCGATATAAATGCTTTTTTAGATTGCGTTTTAAAAATTTAAAAACGAAGAACGGCGATAGAAAAGCTTCGTTAGATCGCATTTTAAAAATTTAAGAACGAAGAACGGCGATAGAAAAGTTTTTTCAGATCGCATTTTAAAAGTTTAAGAACGAAAAGCAGCGATAGAAAAAAAATA
Source organism: Hydractinia echinata (assembly GCA_030067915.1). NCBI lineage: Eukaryota > Metazoa > Cnidaria > Hydrozoa > Anthoathecata > Hydractiniidae > Hydractinia > Hydractinia echinata. Next base: position 1,524 of record JASGCC010004209.1, on the reverse strand, counting down.
CGTTAAAAAAGTAATGCGCTAGAATCACTTTAATAAATACGAAAGTTAAAAATTTTCTTATAATATACACTTTTTAAAATAAAAAAAAAGATAAAGCAGAGATGTGTTTGCAATAAAAAAAACTTTCTCCTTATTCTCATCGACACGGATTCTGTCACGATACTAGATTCTCGATAGATCGTGACAATTTATTTTAATTGTTTCTTATTATTATAAACGCGGTACATCGCGTATCGATGGAGTCTGGTCATGTTGCGCGCTCGATATGTTAAACAACCTTTTTCCAGTACTGTACCTGTACTTGTAGTGTAATTAAACTGCAGCGCCTTTAAATTAACCTATATGGTATTAAAGCAGTTCATTTTATGTTCTTTCTATATTATTCAAAAGCCTGTGTAACAGAGACAATTTTTCAATGTTCATATACACAAAATTTCAGCAGCAACTTTAGAATACCATCACAAGTCAGTCAGGGAAAACCACTAAATATGGGCTCTCACAATCGTGGTATTTGTTAAAATGACACCACGTAATTGGTATGCGATAGATAGATGTGCATATTTTACATGGCTAGCCTCACAAATATTGAGGGATATACCCTGTCTATTATTTCCAGGAGGGGCCATGGCTTAGATGGAGAGTCCTAGAGTATTTAATGCTCATTTTGTGGCTATGGTAACATTCACTTGCCCATGTCGAATCGCCGTCAAGAGGAATCAAACCCCAGTCTCCCGCACAGAGTACGAGAGCTATAACCACTAATATAAGGCGCTACAATATGATAACACAATGCAATAACAAAATCCATCAGTTTTGAAGTGAAAGTTTTTGAATTTCTGTTATATTAAGGTATATAAACATTTCAATGTATATGTACATTGAAAAGTATACCTTTCTTGTATATATTATTTTCTCAAAAACTTTTTTTTTATCAAATAAACCAGGAAATAAATTTCTTGGTGAGGAAGTGGTATGGAAAATTTCTCATTTGGTATAGATAAATTTGTTCCGCAAGGGTAATACAAAACCCAAATCAAAATTATGGCCCAACAACGTAAAGTGCAGACCGGAAGATCTTGTTTTTTATTTCTCACGTCAATCGTGGTATATATATATATATATATTTATATATATATATATATATATATAATATATATATATATATATATATATATATATATATATATATATATATATATATATGTAGTGAGACATGGGCAGTGAAGCAGGAAGATCTTGACCGTTTAAAAAGGAATGATATGAGAATGGTTAGGTGGATGTGTAACGCCAGTCTGAGAGACAGAAAGAGTTCAGATGAGCTAAGAAGCAGGCTAAGTCTCCGTAGAATTAAAGATGTTATCCAGATAAGAAGATTGAATTGGCTGGGGCACTTGGAAAGAATGGAGGAGGATAATTGGGTAAGAAAGTGTAGAGACTTGATAGTTCCTGGGGCAAAGCCCAGAGGCAGACCGAGAAAGACTTGGCAGGAGGTTATAAGGACAGACTTGATACAGAGGGAGTTGA
>JASGCC010004208.1:0-20757 GCA_030067915.1 Hydractinia echinata | reverse complement strand
TTTAGCGATATTTTTCCGATATTACTAGGTTGCATTGCTTTTAACAGTGAAACGATTGACCGTGGGACCTAATTGAACTGATTTTGGACTTTGACCTTATAAATGTGGTAAATGAGACAATTGGACTCCAAGAATTAACATTCTTCTTACTTTGGCATGAATGCTGGAACTCTCGTTACACTGGACGCTGTGTTAGCTCTTTATTTACAAATTTAGATCAATGAGTCATTCTTACTGGGGACTAATCCTAGCCGTTAGCGCGCGCTGAAGAAATAGAGACAGTTTCAAAAACTACATTTCATTGACTTTCTAACGGTATCAGTCCGTTTGAGTTACAACGGTTGCGTCACCAATTGGTACCAACATGTATTTAGCGATATTTTTCCGATATTACTAGGTTGCATTGCTTTTAACAGTGAAACGATTGACCGTGGGACCTAATTGAACTGATTTTGGACTTTGACCTTATAAATGTGGTAAATGAGACAATTGGACTCCAAGAATTAACATTCTTCTTACTTTGGCATGATTGCTGGAACTCAGTAGTTACACTGCGCGCTGTGTTAGCTCTTTATTTACAAATTTAGATCAATAAGTCATTTTTACTGTGGACTAATCCTAGCCGTTAGCGCGCGCTGAAGAAATGAGACAGTTTCAAAAACTACATTTCATTGACTTTCTAACGGTATCAGTCCGTTTGAGTTACAACGGTTGCGTCACCAATTGGTACCAACATGTATTTAGCGATATTTTTCCGATATTACTAGGTTGCATTGCTTTTAACAGTGAAACGATTGACCGTGGGACCTAATTGAACTGATTTTGGACTTTGACCTTATAAATGTGGTAAATGAGACAATTGGACTCCAAGAATTAACATTCTTCTTACTTTGGCATGATTGCTGGAACTCAGTAGTTACACTGCGCGCTGTGTTAGCTCTTTATTTACAAATTTAGATCAATAGTCATTTTTACTGTGGGACTAATCCTAGCCGTTAGCGCGCGCTGAAGAAATAGAGACAGTTTCAAAAACTACATTTCATTGACTTTCTAACGGTATCAGTCCGTTTGAGTTACAACGGTTGCGTCACCAATTGGTACCAACATGTATTTAGCGATATTTTTCCGATATTACTAGGTTGCATTGCTTTTAACAGTGAAACGATTGACCGTGGGACCTAATTGAACTGATTTTGGACTTTGACCTTATAAATGTGGTAAATGAGACAATTGGACTCCAAGAATTAACATTCTTCTTACTTTGGCATGATTGCTGGAACTCAGTAGTTACACTGCGCGCTGTGTTAGCTCTTTATTTACAAATTTAGATCAATAAGTCATTTTTACTGCGGACTAATCCTAGCCATTAGCGCGCGCTGAAGAAATAGAGACAGTTTCAAAAACTACATTTCATTGACTTTCTAACGGTATCAGTCCGTTTGAGTTACAACGGTTGCGTCACCAATTGTACCAACATGTATTTAGCGATATTTTTCCGATATTACTAGGTTGCATTGCTTTTAACAGTGAAACGATTGACCGTGGGACCTAATTGAACTGATTTTGGACTTTGACCTTATAAATGTGGTAAATGAGACAATTGGACTCCAAGAATTATCATTCTTCTTACTTTGGCATGATTGCTGGAACTCAGTAGTTACACTGCGCGCTGTGTTAGCTCTTTATTTACAAATTTAGATCAATAAGTCATTTTTTACTGCGGGACTAATCCTAGCCATTAGCGCGCGCTGAAGAAATAGAGACAGTTTCAAAAACTACATTTCATTGACTTTCTGACGGTATCAGTCCGTTTGAGTTACAACGGTTGCGTCACCAAATGGTGATATTTTTCCGATATTACTAGGTTGCATTGCTTTTAACAGTGAAACGATTGACCGTGGGACCTGATTGAACTGATTTTGGACTTTGACCTTATAAATGTGGTAAATGAGACAATTGGACTCCAAGAATTATCATTCTTCTTACTTTGGCATGATTGCTGGAACTCAGTAGTTACACTGCGCGCTGTGTTAGCTCTTTATTTACAAATTTAGATCAATAAGTCATTTTTACTGGGGACTAATCCTAGCCGTTAGCGCGCGCTGAAGAAATAGAGACAGTTTCAAAAACTACATTTCATTGACTTTCTAACGGTATCAGTCCGTTTGAGTTACAACGGTTGCGTCACCAATTGGTACCAACATGTATTTAGCGATATTTTTCCGATATTACTAGGTTGCATTGCTTTTAACAGTGAAACGATTGACCGTGGACCTAATTGAACTGATTTTGGACTTTGACCTTATAAATGTGGTAAATGAGACAATTGGACTCCAAGAATTAAATTCTTCTTACTTTGGCATGATTGCTGGAACTCCGCAGTTACACTGCGCGCTGTTAGCTCTTTATTTACAAATTTAGATCAATAAGTCATTTTTCACTGTGGGACCAATCCTAGCCGTTAGCGCGCGCTGAAGAAATAGAGACAGTTTCAAAAACTACATTTCATTGACTTTCTAACGGTATCAGTCCGTTTGAGTTACAACAGTTGCGTCACCAATTGGTACCAACATGTATTTAGCGATATTTTTCCGATATTACTAGGTTGCATTGCTTTTAACAGTGAAACGATTGACCGTGGGACCTAATTGAACTTATTTTGGACTTGGACCTTATAAATGTGGTAAATGAGACAATTGGACTCCAAGAATTAACATTCTTCTTACTTTGGCATGATTGCTGGAACTCAGTAGTTACACTGCGCGCTGTGTTAGCTCTTTATTTACAAATTTAGATCAATAAGTCATTTTTACTGCGGACTAATCCTAGCCATTAGCGCGCGCTGAAGAAATAGAGACAGTTTCAAAAACTACATTTCATTGACTTTCTAACGGTATCAGTCCGTTTGAGTTACAACGGTTGCGTCACCAATTGTACCAACATGTATTTAGCGATATTTTTCCGATATTACTAGGTTGCATTGCTTTTAACAGTGAAACGATTGACCGTGGACCTAATTGAACTGATTTTGGACTTTGACCTTATAAATGTGGTAAATGAGACAATTGGACTCCAAGAATTAACATTCTTCTTACTTTGGCATGATGCTGGAACTCTGCAGTTACACTGGACGCTGTGTTAGCTCTTTATTTACAAATTTAGATCAATGAGTCATTTTACTGTGGGACTAATCCTAGCCGTTAGCGCGCGCTGAAGAAATAGAGACAGTTTCAAAAACTACATTTCATTGACTTCTAACGGTATCAGTCCGTTTGAGTTACAACGGTTGCGTCACCAATTGGTACCAACATGTATTTAGCGATATTTTTCCGATATTACTAGGTTGCATTGCTTTTAACAGTGAAACGATTGACCGTGGACCTAATTGAACTGATTTTGGACTTTGACCTTATAAATGTGGTAAATGAGACAATTGGACTCCAAGAATTAACATTCTTCTTACTTTGGCATGATTGCTGGAACTCAGTAGTTACACTGCGCGCTGTGTTAGCTCTTTATTTACAAATTTAGATCAATAAGTCATTTTTACTGTGGACTAATCCTAGCCGTTAGCGCGCGCTGAAGAAAGAGACAGTTTCAAAAACTACATTTCATTGACTTTCTAACGGTATCAGTCCGTTTGAGTTACAACGGTTGCGTCACCAATTGGTACCAACATGTATTTAGCGATATTTTTCCGATATTACTAGGTTGCATTGCTTTTAACAGTGAAACGATTGACCGTGGGACCTAATTGAACTGATTTTGGACTTTGACCTTATAAATGTGGTAAATGAGACAATTGGACTCCAAGAATTAACATTCTTCTTACTTTGGCATGATTGAGGGAACTCAGTAGTTACACCGCGCGCTGTGTTAGCTCTTTATTTACAAATTTAAATCAATAAGATATTTTTCACTGTGGTACCAATCCTAGCCGTTAGCGCGCGCTGAAGAAATGGAGACAGTTTCAAAAACTACATTTAATTGACTTTCTAACGGTATCAGTCCGTTTGAGTTACAACGGTTGCGTCACCAATTGGTACCAACATGTATTTAGCGATATTTTCCGATATTACTAGGTTGCATTGCTTTTAACAGTGAAACGATTGACCGTGGACCTAATTGAACTGATTTTGGACTTTGACCTTATAAATGTGGTAAATGAGACAATTGGACTCCAAGAATTATCATTCTTCTTACTTTGGCATGATTGCTGGAACTCAGTAGTAACACCGCGCGCTGTGTTAGCTCTTTATTTACAAATTTAGATCAATAAGTCATTTTTTACTGCAGGTTTAATCCTAACCATTAGCGCGCGCTGAAGAAATAGAGACAGTTTCAAAAACTACATTTCATTGACATTCTGACGGTATCAGTCCGTTTGAGTTACAACGGTTGCGTCACCAAATGGTGATATTTTTCCGATATTACTAGGTTGCATTGCTTTTAACAGTGAAACGATTGACCGTGGGACCTGATTGAACTGATTTTGGACTTTTACCTTATAAATGTGGTAAATGAGACAATTGGACTCCAAGAATTATAATTACAAGCTCGTGAGCTTGTATTAAAACGCAAAGGTCCTACAAGAATGGAAATTTTGCCTCTCTGAGCACCGACACGGGAGTCGTCGTGTGTTCGAATCTCATCTTGGTAACTATTTTTACTTTTTTTTTCGTTTTTCTTTTTTAAAAAGATAAGTGTTCAAAAGCCTTATTTAACTAACTGGTAAAGTAAAGTGTTTCCACCAAAGTTTTCAAAAGTGAATGTAGGCAGAATTAAGGTCTCCCAAAATGGGGTTTACTGAATTACTGAATTTAGCAAATTTTAGGTGGAGTTTGGTGGTCTTTCTTCTTCCTGTCAGTCAGTTTACCCAAGACAGACCCATCGAAAATTGAAATTTCGAGGAATTTTCCGTTCAAGAAGATCTCACAAATCAATTTGAAAAAAACTGCGTAGTGCGTAACAAATATTATTGCCTATCTGAATAGCAAAATATGTCGTGTCTAACTTCGTAATAAAAATCACAATTTTGATAGACAGCTCTTTGTAAACATTATTCGCGAGGTTGTTTGCGTATATCGTACGTCTTGTTCTTCTTACTTTATCATGATTGCTGGAACTCCGCAGTTACACTGGACGCTCTGTTAGCTCTTTATTTACAAATTTAGATCAATGAGTCATTTTTTACTGCGGGACTAATCCTAGCCATTAGCGTGCGCTAAGAAATAGAGACAGTTTCAAAAAACAACATTTCATTGACTTTCTAAGGTATCAGTCCGTTTGAGTTACAACGTTGCGTCACAATTGTACCAACATGTATTTAGCGATATTTTTCCGATATTACTAGGTTGCATTGCTTTTAACAGTGAAACGATTGACCGTGGGACCTAATTGAACTGATTTTGGACTTTGACCTTATAAATGTGGTAAATGAGACAATTGGACTCCAATAATTATCATTCTTTCTTACTTTGGCATGATTGCAGGAACTCAGTAGTTACACTGCGCGCTGTGTTAGCTCTTTATTTACAAATTTAGATCAATAAGTCATTTTTTACTGCGGGACTAATCCTAGCCATTAGCGCGCGCTGAAGTTATTATAGAGACAGTTTCAAAAACTATATTTCATTGACTTTCTAACGGTATCAGTCCGTTTGAGTTACAACGGTTGCGTCACCAATTGGTACCAACATGTATTTAGCGATATTTTTCCGATATTACTAGGTTGCATCGCTTTTAACAATGAAACGATTGACCGTTGGACCTAATTGAACTGATTTTGGACTTTGACCTTATAAATGTGGTAAATGAGACAATTGGACTCCAAGAATTAACATTCTTCTTACTTTGGCATGATTGCTGGAATCCGCAGTTACACTGGAGCTGTGTTAGCTCTTTATTTACAAATTTAGATCAATGAGTCATTTTTACTGTGGGACTAATCCTAGCCGTTAGCGCGCGCTGAAGAAATAGAGACAGTTTCAAAAACTACATTTCATTGACTTTCTAACGGTATCAGTCCGTTTGAGTTACAACGTTGCGTCACCAATTGGTACCAACATGTATTTAGCGATATTTTTCCGATATTACTAGGTTGCATTGCTTTTAACAGTGAAACGATTGACCGTGGGACCTAATTGAACTGATTTTGGACTTTGACCTTATAAATGTGGTAAATGAGACAATTGGACTGCAAGAATTAATATTCTTGTTACTTTGGCATGATTGCCGGAACTCAGTAGTTACACTGCGCGCTGTGTTAGCTCTTTATTTACAAATTTAGATCAATAAGTCATTTTTCACTGTGGTACCAATCCTAGCCGTTAGCGCGCGCTGAAGAAATGGAGACAGTTTCAAAAACTACATTTAATTGACTTTCTAACGGTATCAGTCCGTTTGAGTTACTAACGGTTGCGTCACCAATTGGTACCAACATGTATTTAACGATATTTTTCCGATATTACTAGGTTGCATCGCTTTTAACAGTGAAACGATTGACCGTGGACCTAATTGAACTGATTTTGGACTTTGACCTTATAAATGTGGTAAATGAGACAATTGGACTCCAAGAATTATATTCTTCTTACTTTGGCATGATTGCTGGAACTCAGTAGTACACTGCGCGCTGTGTTAGCTCTTTATTTACAAATTTAGATCAATAAGTCATTTTTTACTGCGGTAATCCTAGCCATTAGCGCGCTGAAGAAATAGAGACAGTTTCAAAAACTACATTTCATTGACTTCTGACGGTATCAGTCCGTTTGAGTTACAACGGTTGCGTCACCAAATGGTATATTTTCCGATATTACTAGGTTGCATTGCTTTTAACAGTGAAACGATTGACCGTGGGACCTGATTGAACTGATTTTGGACTTTTACCTTATAAATGTGGTAAATGAGACAATTGGACTCCAAGAATTATAATTACAAGCTCGTGAGCTTGTATTAAAACGCAAAGGTCCTACAAGAATGGAAATTTTTGCCTCTCTGAGCACCGACACGGGAGTCGTCGTGTGTTCGAATCTCATCTTGGTAACTATTTTTACTTTTTTTTTTCGTTTTTCTTTTTTAAAAAGATAAGTGTTCAAAAGCTTTATTTAACTAACTGGTAAAGTAAAGGTGTTTCCACCAAAGTTTTCAAAAGTGAATGTAGGCAGAATTAAGGTCTCCCAAAATGGGGTTTACTGAATTACTGAATTTAGCAAATTTTAGGTGGAGTTTGTGGTCTTTCTTCTTCCTGTCAGTCAGTTTACCCAGACAGACCCATCGAAAATTGAAATTTCGAGGAATTTTCCGTTCAAGAAGATCTCACAAATCAATTTTGAAAAATAACTGCGTAGTGCGTAACAAATATTATTGCCTATCTGAATAGCAAAATATGTCGTGTCTAACTTCGTAATAAAAATCACAATTTGATAGACAGCTCTTTGTAAACATTATTCGCGAGGTTGTTTGCGTATGTCGTACGTCTTGTTCTTCTTACTTTATCATGATTGCTGGAACTCCGCAGTTACACTGGACGCTCTGTTAGCTCTTTATTTACAAATTTAGATCAATGAGTCATTTTTTACTGCGGGACTAATCCTAGCCATTAGCGTGCGCTAAGAAATAGAGACAGTTTCAAAAAACATTTCATTGACTTTCTAAGGGTATCAGTCCGTTTGAGTTACAACAGTTGCGTCACCAATTGGTACCAACATGTATTTAGCGATATTTTTCCGATATTACTAGGTTGCATTGCTTTTAACAGTGAAACGATTGACCGTGGGACCTAATTGAACTGATTTTGGACTTTGACCTTATAAATGTGGTAAATGAGACAATTGGACTCCAAGAATTATCATTCTTCTTACTTTGGCATGATTGCTGGAACTCACTAGTTACACTGCGCGCTGTGTTAGCTCTTTATTTACAAATTTAGATCAATAAGTCATTTTTTACTGCGGGACTAATCCTAGCCATTAGCGCGCGCTGAAGATATAGACACAGTTTCAAAAACTACATTTCATTGACTTTCTAACGGTATCAGTCCGTTTGAGTTACAACGGTTGCGTCACCAATTGTACCAACATGTATTTAGCGATATTTTTCCGATATTACTAGGTTGCATTGCTTTTAACAGTGAAACGATTGACCGTGGGACCTAATTGAACTGATTTTGGACTTTGACCTTATAAATGTGGTAAATGAGACAATTGGACTCCAAGAATTAACATTCTTCTTACTTTGGCATGATTGCTGGAACTCAGTACACTGCGCGCTGTGTTAGCTCTTTATTTACAAATTTAGATCAATAGTCATTTTTTACTGCGGACTAATCCTAGCCGTTAGCGCGCGCTGAAGAAATAGAGACAGTTTCAAAAACTACATTTCATTGACTTTCTAACGGTATCAGTCCGTTTGAGTTACAACGGTTGCGTCACCAAATGGTATTATTTTTCCGATATTACTAGGTTGCATTGCTTTTAACAGTGAAACGATTGACCGTGGGACCTAATTGAACTGATTTTGGACTTTGACCTTATAAATGTGGTAAATGAGACATTGGACTCCAGAATTATCATTCTTCTTACTTTGGCATGATTGCTGGAACTCAGTAGTTACACTGCGCGCTGTGTTAGCTCTTTATTTACAAATTTAGATCAATAGTCATTTTTACTGTGGGACTAATCCTAGCCGTTAGCGCGCGCTGAAGAAATGAGACAGTTTCAAAAACTACATTTATTGACTTTCTAACGGTATCAGTCCGTTTGAGTTACAACGGTTGCGTCACCAATTGGTACCAACATGTATTTAGCGATATTTTTCCGATATTACTAGGTTGCATTGCTTTTAACAGTGAAACGATTGACCGTGGACCTAATTGAACTGATTTTGGACTTTGACCTTATAAATGTGGTAAATGAGACAATTGGACTCCAAGAATTATATTCTTCTTACTTTGCATGATTGCTGGAACTCCGCAGTTACACTGCGCTCTGTTAGCTCTTTATTTCAAATTTAGATCAAAGTCATTTTTCACTGTGGTACCAATCCTAGCCGTTAGCGCGCGCTGAAGAAATAGAGACAGTTTCAAAAACTACATTTCATTGACTTTCTAACGGTATCAGTCCGTTTGAGTTACAACGGTTGCGTCACCAATTGGTACCAACATGTATTTAGCGATATTTTTCCGATATTACTAGGTTGCATTGCTTTTAACAGTGAAACGATTGACCGTGGGACCTAATTGAACTGATTTTGGACTTTGACCTTATAAATGTGGTAAATGAGACAATTGGACTCCAAGAATTAACATTCTTCTTACTTTGGCATGATTGCCGGAACTCAGTAGTTACACTGCGCGCTGTGTTAGCTCTTTATTTACAAATTTAGATCAATAGTCATTTTTACTGCGGACTAATCCTAGCCATTAGCGCGCGCTGAAGAAATAGAGACAGTTTCAAAAACTACATTTCATTGACTTTCTAACGGTATCAGTCCGTTTGAGTTACAACGGTTGCGTCACAATTGTACCAACATGTATTTAGCGATATTTTTCCGATATTACTAGGTTGCATTGCTTTTAACAGTGAAACGATTGACCGTGGGACTAATTGAACTGATTTTGGACTTTGACCTTATAAATGTGGTAAATGAGACAATTGGACTCCAAGAATTAACATTCTTCTTACTTTGGCATGATTGCTGGAACTCTAGTTACACTGGACGCTGTGTTAGCTCTTTATTTACAAATTTAGATCAATGAGTCATTTTACTGTGGGACTAATCCTAGCCGTTAGCGCGCGCTGAAGAAATAGAGACAGTTTCAAAAACTACATTTCATTGACTTTCTAACGGTATCAGTCCGTTTGAGTTACAACGGTTGCGTCACCAATTGGTACCAACATGTATTTAGCGATATTTTTCCGATATTACTAGGTTGCATTGCTTTTAACAGTGAAACGATTGACCGTGGACCTAATTGAACTGATTTTGGACTTTGACCTTATAAATGTGGTAAATGAGACAATTGGACTCCAAGAATTAACATTCTTGTACTTTGGCATGATTGCCGGAACTCAGTAGTTACACTGCGCGCTGTGTTAGCTCTTTATTTACAAATTTAGATCAATAAGTCATTCTTACTGTGGGACTAATCCTAGCCGTTAGCGCGCTGAAGAAATAGAGACAGTTTCAAAAACTACATTTCATTGACTTTCTAACGGTATCAGTCCGTTTGAGTTACAACGGTTGCGTCACCAATTGGTACCAACATGTATTTAGCGATATTTTTCCGATATTACTAGGTTGCATTGCTTTTAACAGTGAAACGATTGACCGTGGGACCTAATTGAACTGATTTTGGACTTTGACCTTATAAATGTGGTAAATGAGACAATTGGACTCCAAGAATTATCATTCTTCTTACTTTGGCATGATTGCTGGAACTCAGTAGTTACACTGCGCGCTGTGTTAGCTCTTTATTTACAAATTTAGATCAATAAGTCATTTTTTACTGCGGTAATCCTAGCCATTAGCGCGCGCTGAAGAAATAGAGACAGTTTCAAAAACTACATTTCATTGACTTCTACGGTATCAGTCCGTTTGAGTTACAACGGTTGCGTCACCAAATGGTATATTTTTCCGATATTACTAGGTTGCATTGCTTTTAACAGTGAAACGATTGACCGTGGGACCTATTGAACTGATTTTGGACTTTGACCTTATAAATGTGGTAAATGAGACAATTGGACTCCAAGAATTAAAATTACAAAGCTCGTGAGCTTGTATTAAAACGCAAAGGTCCTACAAGAATGGAAATTTTGCCTCTCTGAGCACCGACACGGGAGTCGTCGTGGTTCGAATCTCATCTTGGTAACTATTTTTACTTTTTTTTTTCGTTTTTCTTTTTTAAAAAAGATAAGTTTCAAAAGCCTTATTAACTAACTGGTAAAGTAAAGGTGTTTCCACCAAAGTTTTCAAAAGTGAATGTAGCAGAATTAAGGTCTCCCAAAATGGGGTTTACTGAATTACTGAATTTAGCAAATTTTAGGTGAGTTGTGGTCTTTCTTCTTCCTGTCAGTCAGTTTACCCAAGACAGACCCATCGAAAATTGAAATTTCGAGGAATTTTCTAATTTTCCGTTCAAGGAGATCCTCTACATAATCAAATTTTGAAGAATAACTGGTAGTCGCTACAAATATTATCTCGCCTATCTGCAACTCAGCAACAATATGTCGTGTCTAACTTCGTACATAAAAATCACAATTTGATAGACAGCTCTTTGTAAATCATTATTCGCGAGTTTGCTTGCGATGTCGACGTCTTTCTTCTTACTTTATCATGATTGCTGGATACTCGCAGTTACACTCGGACGCTCTGGTTAGGCTCTTATTACAAATTAGATCAATGAGTCATTTATGGGAACTAATCCTACATTAGCGTGCGCTAAAGAATAATAGAAAGTTCTCAAACAACAAAACATTTCATTGACGTTTTCTAAGGTGATGCAGTCCGTTGAGTTATAACAGTTGTGCGTCACCAAGTTGTACCAACCATTATTTCACGATATTTTTCGATTATTACTAGGTCTGCCATTGCTCTTTAATCAGGTGAAACATTGACCGTGGGATCCTAATTTAACGCTGTTTTGGACTTGCTTGATCTAAATGTGGTAAATTAGATCAATGACTCCGAAGAATTATCCATCTTCATACTTTGCCATGATTGAGGATACTCACTCTGTGTTAGCTCTTTACTTTACAAATCTAGATCCCAATAAGTCCAGTTTAGCTCGCGCTAAGTTTATTAGAAACAGTTTCAAATAAGCCGCTATGATTCGATTTGACTATCCTAACGGTATCAGTCCGCTTGAGTTACAACGGTATGCGCACAATATTCGTACCAACATGTATTTAGCGATAGTTTTTCCCGATATTACTAGGTTGCATTGCTTTCTAATACATTGGAAACGATTAACGTGAGACCTAAATTGAAACTGATTTAGGACTGTTGACTTATAACAGTGTTTCGTAAATGAGACAATTGCAACTTCCAAGAATTACATTCCTTCTTACTTTTGCATGATGCTTGGAAACTCGTATAACACCGCGCGCTTGTAGCTCTTATTGTTACAAATTAGCATAATTTATCATTTTTTACTGCATGATTTATCCTAAACCAATTTAGGCGCGCGCTTAGAAAAATAGAGACAGTTTCAACAAACTACATTTCTATGACATTCTGACGGTATATCCAGTCCGTTTGAGTTACATACAGGTTGCGTCACCAAATGTGATATTTTTTCCGACTATTACTAGGATGTGCATTTGCTTTCGAACATTGAAACGATTGACCGTGGGACCTACGATGAACTATTTGGACTCTTGACCATTATAAATGTGGAAATGAGACCATTGGATTCCAGGGAATTAGGTTGCATTCTTCTGATTTGCATATTGCTGGAACTCATAGTTTTATGCGCGCTGTGTTAGCTCTTTTACTTTACAATTTAAAATCAATAAGTCATTTTTCATGTGGTACCAAACGATAGCGTGACGCGCTCGCGATATGAAAATGGAGACAGCTTTCAAACAACTATTATTAATTGACTTTCTAACGGTATCATCCGTATTTGAGTCTTACAGCGTTGCCCACCTAATTGGACCAACATGTAACTAACGATATTTTTCCCGATATTACTAGTCTGCATCTGCTTGTTAACAATCGAGAACGATTGACCGTTGGACCTAACTTGAACAATTTTGTCTCTCGACCTGTATAAACTGTTGTAAATGAGACAATTGGACTCCAAGAATATAATTCCTTCTTACTTTGCATGAATTGCTGAACTTCCCGCTATTACAACCTGAACGCTCTTGTTAGCTCTTTATCAAATCGCTCAGATTCAAACATAAAGTCATCTTTTTCACTGTGTACCAAGCTATCCGTTATGCCGCGCGCTGAAAAGATGGAGACAGCTTATTCAAAAAATTAATTTCAAGTACATTTTCTAACGTATCAGTCGTTGAGTTCACCACCATTGCGTAACCAACATGTGGCCAACATGTATTTACGCATAAGTTTTTCCATATATCTACTAGTTGCATTGCTTTTTAACAGGCAAATCGACTGGACCTTAGACCTAATTGAACTATATTTGGACTTTGACCTTATAAATTGGTAAAATGAGTCAATTGGACTCAATAATTATCACTCTCTCTTACTGATTGGCGAGGAACACTCAGTTAGTAACACTGCCGCTGTCGTTAAGGCTCTTTATTTACAAATTATAGATCAATAATTCATTTTGTTACATGCGGACTCAATCTCCTCATCCATTAGCGCTATAAACAGATGTTTCAACAACACACTATACTCATTGACTTCACCACTTAATCGTATCTCCAGTCCGTTAATCAGCTACAACGAGCGCTTGTGCGCGACATATTCTGTACCAACACTTTTATTGAGCGATATTTTTCAATATTACTAGTGCATTGTCTTTTAACAGGTTAAACGATGACTCGGGGAACTAAATTGAACTTTGATTTGGACTTTGACGTTATAAATGTTGTAAATGAGACAATTGTACTCCAAAGAATTAACATTCTTTCTTACTTTTGGCAAATGATATGCGTAATCCTGCGTTACACTGGACGCTGGTTAGGCCTTTATACAAATTATCAATGAGTCAGTCTCTACTCTGTGGTACTAACTCCTAGCGTTTAGCCGGCGCGCTGAAAGTATAATAGAAAATTCAAAAACTAACATTTCATGACTTCTACTATTCAGTCCGCTTGATTACAAACGATCTGCGGTTCACAGGTCTGTACCAACATGTATCTAGCATATTTTTCCGAATTACTTAGTTGACATTCGCTTTTAACAATGACAACACATTGACATTTGACCTACTTGAACTGATTCTTGCACTTTGACCTTATATACATGGTAAATTGAGCACCATTGGACCTGCCAAGAATTACACTAGGCTCTTGTCTACTTGACTTGATTGCCGGAACTCAGTAAACACTGCGCGCGCGTGTTAGCTCTATACCAAATTAGATCAATAACGTCATCTTTCATTTGGTACCAACTCCTACGCCGTACGCCGCTGAAAAATGTTGAGACAGTTTCAAACACACCACATTGAATGACCTCGAAACGTAGTCACCTTCTCGTTTGCTTACAACGGTTGGTCACCAATCAGGTTACCAAATGCCTATTTAACGCAATTTTTCCATATTACCTAGTGTTGCATTCTTTCACAACAGTTGAAGACACGATATGACCCGTGGCTGGGACCTAATTGAATTTGATTTTGAAGCTTTGACCTATAAATGTGTAAATTGAGACATTTGGACTCCAAGAGATAACATTCTTGTTACTTTGCCTGATTGATGAACGTCAGTAGTCACACGCGCGCGTCGCTGTTAGCTCTTTATGTTACAAATTTTCAATCTCAAATCAATGCTCCCAGTTTCACTTGTCGGTTTACCAATCCTAGCCGTTAGCGCGCGCTGAAGAAAAGAGTACAGTTTCAAAAACTACATTTTAATGACTCTCTAACGTTATCAGTCCGTCTTGTATCTATTGCTCACCAATTCTTCAGTTACCTAACATTATATCCTAACGATAAAATCTTTCCCAGACTACTTACTATGTGGTTGCATCGCCTCTCTTAAACAATGAATAAACGTATCTGACCGTTGGACCTAGATTGAACAGATTTTGACTTGACCTTACTAAATCGTGGTAAATGACAACACAAAATTGAACCTCCAGAATTATCATTCTCTTACTTTGCATGCACCGTGCTGGGAACTCAGGAGTAACACTGCGCGCTGTGTTAGCTCTTTTATTTACAAATAGAGTCAATCAAGTGCATTCTTACTGAAGAAGTATTAATTCTAACCACTTAGGCCGCGCCGCTGAAGACAATAGAACGACAGGTTCAAAAACTACATCTCATTACTCTGACGATCAAGTCCGTTTGAGCTTAACAACGGTTCGCGTCACAAATGGTGATATTTTTCCGAATAGTCTACAGGTTGCCATTGCTATCTTAAACAGTGATACAAACACCTCATCCGGGCACCTGAGTGATCACTGAATTTGGACTGTTACCTTTATAAATTGTGTAAATGAGACAATGGACTCCTAAGAGATCTAAATTACCAAGCTCGTAAGCCTTGTATTAAAACCAAGGTCCTACAAGAATGGAAATTTTGCCTTCTCCTGAGCAGCGCGTATCACGGGAGTCGTCGTGTTGTTCGAAATGCAATCTTGTAACTTATTTTACTGCCACCCCTTTTTTTTTTCGTTTTCTTTTTAAAAATAAATGTTGCAAAAGCCTTTATAACTAACTGTAAAGTAAAGTTTTCCACCAAATTTGTCGAAAAGTGCGGCATGAATGTAGCAGAATAATGTGCGCCCAAAATGGGGGTGATTACTGTGAATATTAACACTAGAATTTAGCATGTGAAAGAGTTGATGTGTCTTCTTTCTTTCCTGTCAGTCAGTTATACCACAGACTCAGTTACCATTCGAAAATTGTAGAATTTCGCAGGAATCTTCCGTGTCAAGAAGATCTCACAAATATTCAAGTTTGAAAAAATCAAACTTGCGTTAGTAGTCGTAACAAAATATTTATTCCTTATGCTAATAGCAAATATATGTCGTGTCATAACTTTTCCATAAATAAAAATCACAAATTTGACGTAGTGACAGCCTCCTTTTGTTCTCAAAATCATCTACTTGCATCGCCGAGTAATGTTCTGCGTATCAATCTACGTCTTCTTCCCTTCTACTTATCGATGAATCTGGAATGACTCGCGTCACGCTTTACGCAACTGGCACGCATCTGTTTATACAGCCTTCTTATTCTCACATGAGAGACATTAAGTACCTCATACTGACCATCATTTCTTAACTGGACTCACATTCACTCCTAGCTCGCCGATCATTAGCGTCAGCGCCTACAAGCAACACTAGATGGACAGTTCCAAATAATCAACAATGTCTGACTGTGAGCCTTGTCCGTACTCACATCGTCGTGTCTACTCAATGACTCCGCGCTTGAATGTTTACAACAGCTTGCGTCTCAGAGCCACATTGCATACCAATATCATCTATTTAGCGATATATTTTCCATATTACTAGGTTGCATTGCTTTTTAAACAAGTGAACGAGTGGACCGCGATCGGGCATCCCACAACTTGCCTGATGTGACGTATATGACCTAATCTACAAGTGTAAAATGAACTAACTTGACTCCAAGAATCATTACACTATCTTCTTACTTTGGCATGATGAGAACTCCGCACTCAGTCTATCACTGCGCGCTGCGTTTAGTCCTTTATTCTTTACAAATTAATTCACAATAAGATCATTTTCTTACTGCGGAATCGACTCAATCAGCTAGCCTCGATTGCGTGTCGCGCTGATACAGCGTTCCACCTCTAACGACACAGTTTTTACAAATAAGTAATCAAATCTCATTTGACCTTTCTTAACGTGTATCAGTCCGTTTGAGTTACAGACAGTGCTCAATATTCGTCACCCAAAGGTCATTAGCGATTATTTCCGATATTACGAGGTGCATTGCTTTAACATTGAAACCGACTAACCGTCGGGGCACCTAATTTAGAATCCTCTATTTGGACTGTTGACGTTATAAGTGTTGTACAATGAGACAATTGCGACTCAAATAATATCATTCTTCCCTTACGTTTGCATGATTGCAGGAATCTACAGTAGATACAACTGCCTGCGCTGATTAATAGCCTCTTGTATTACCAACTAAAATCTTCAGTACTTACAACTAAGTCACTTTTTACCTGCGGACTGACATGCCTAGCCATTAGCCGCGCGCTGAATTATAGAACATTCAAAACAACTATATCTTCATTGACACTTCTCCTCAGCAGAGCATCAGGTCCGTTTAGCAGGAGTGACACTATCGCAAGTGTGCGTCAACCGTATCTACCCTTAACAGTATTAGCGAATATTTCCCCAATATTAACTAGGTTGCATCTGCGTTTTAACAGTGAAAACGTGCATCTCTGTCACCTAATTCGTGAACTGATTCCCGACTTACGTCTATAAAATGTTCGATAAATAGAGACAAGTGGATTCAAGAGATCTAACATCCCTTCCTAACATTTTGCATGATATGCGGGACACTCTCACTGCGTTCACCACTGCGACGCTTGTAGCTCCTTATACTCAAATCTAGTCAATGATATCACTTCTACTGGTGTGGACATAACTCCTAGCCGTTAGCGCGCGCTGATAGTTAATAGAGACAGTTTCTAAAAACTACATTTCATTGATCTTTCTAACGGTATCAGCCGTTTAGCGATTTCAAACGTTTCGCGTCCAGCCCAATTTTTGTACCAACTGTATTTACAGCGCACATTTTCCACTATTACTAGGCTTGCATGCGCATTAAACAATGAGCAAACAATTGACAGTTGACAGACTTATGACACTGAGTTTTGGACTTTACTCCCGTAGTCAAATCGCTGGCACGACACTGGAACAATTGAACCTCGCAACCAATTACAATCTGCCTTCACCTTTCCATTGGAATGCTGAACTTCCGCAGTACACGAGATGCTGTGTTAGCTCGCCTCCTATAATTCTACATAATAGTCCATCAGATTCAGAAAAGCAGTCACCTTTTACTGTGGGTACTAACTCCTAAGCCGTTAGCGCGCGCTGAAGTAAAATAGAGACCAGTTTCAAAAACTGAGAATTTGCATTGACTTCTAACCGTAGTCAGCTCTTCTTTATTCAGTACAACGTGCCACTCCAAATCGGTCCAACATGGTATTTAGCGACGATTTTCGATCACTACTAGGCTTGCCATTGCTTTCTTAACAGTAAACGATCTGACGTCGAGCCTAATGAACTATTTGACCCTGAGAACCTATCTAGTACAAATTGTCTGAACAATGAGGCACCCATGACAAATGCATACAGAACAATACTTCTTACTACTTTGGCATGCATTGCATCGGAACTCAGTAGTTAACACTGCGCCTCGTGATACTCTTATTTGCTCAAAATTTTAGATCATTAAGTCATTTTCACTCTAGTACCCAACATCCTAATCCGTCTAAGTCAGCCGCTCACGACACAAAAATGGAGACAGTCGTTCATAAACTACATTTAACTTCCACTTACTACACGTATATCAATCTCCCGTTTGAGTTACAACGGTTCGCTCTATCCCCATGGTACTCCAAAATAGCTACTTTCAACCAGATAAGTTTTTTCGAGTCATACTATAGCTTGCTATTGCTTTTTATCACAGCTTGACACACGGAATGAGCCTGGACCTAATTCGAACATGATTCCTGACTTTGACCGTATAAAATGCTGGTACAATGAGGACAATTGGACCCTCCAAAAAGTTACGACATATTTCTCGTACTTGCCTGAATTGCCGGAAGCTCAGTAGTTACAACCTGCCCGAGCGCCCTTTTAGTCTATTTACAAATTTTAGACTCAATGTACAATGCAATATTTGTTACTGCGGTTAACACTAACATACGATGCGACGCTGAGAAATAGAGACAGTTTCAAAAACACAATTTCATTGCACTTCTAACGTATCAGTACCGTTTGACGCCTCTAAGAGAAGCAGCTTGTCGTCACCAAACCTTATGTAACCAACATGTATTTAGCGAATATTTTTCCGATATTACGTTACGATTGCATTGCTGTAACCAGGAAACAATGACCTGGGACTATTGAACATTTGGTGAATATTTGACCTATATAATGTGGTAGAAAGAGATACAATTAGAACCTCCCAGAACATATATCATTCTTGCTTACTTTTAGCAATTGATTTGCTGGAACTCTCGCCACTACACATTGATCGCTCTCTTTAGCTTAATTATAAAACTTTACAGTATCAATAATTTCAGTTTTCACTGTGTACCAATCCTACCACGTTAGCGCGCGCTCGCTGAAGAAATGGAGAAACGTTATCACAGAACTACATTTAATATGACCTTTCGTAACCGTATCAGTCCGTTGAGTTACAGCGTTTGCGTCACAATTGCTACCAACAGTGTATCTTAGAACGATATTTTCCCGATATACTAGGATTGTGCAATCGCTCCCTTACCAAATGAAACGCATTGACCGTTGGACCCCTAACTTGCAACCACACGCTTGTTGATCGACTCACCCTTATAAACACTTGGGTAAAATGAGACAAGTTGAATATCATTCTTCTTACCTTGCATGCGATTAGCTGGAATACTCAGAGTAACACCGCGCCTGTGTTAGCTCTTACTTTACAAATTAAATCTAATAAAGTCCATTTTTACTCAGTTTAATCACTAACCATACGCCGCGCTGAATACACACACAAACAGATTAAAAAAATAATCTACATTCATTGAGCACTTCTGACGGATATCCAGTCCGCTTTGAGTACAACGTGGTCACCAAATGTGATATTTCTTCCCCGATATTACTGAGGTGGCATTGCTTTACAGTGATACGAACTTTGAGCCGTGTCGGACCTGACAAACTATTTCAGGACTTTACCTTATCTAAATGCTGTAAGAATGAGCACAAATGGAACTCTCAAGAATTAAATTTTCCTACCATTAGCACAGTTCTTAACTTCCGGCAGTTACACAGGACGCTATGTTAGTCTTCACACAAACTTTAGTACAATAAGTCCAGGTTTCACGTGTACCCCACACCGTTAGCGCGCTGCGAAGAAAGTAGAGACAGTTCAAACAGTACATTATCATGAACTAACGGGATCAGTCTCCTTTTGAGTTACAACAGTGCGTCACCCAATGGCTGTGCCAACATGTATTAGCGACACTCGATATTACTAGCGTCTTGACATTGGTCTTTTACATGTGGAAAACGATTGTGAGCGTGGGTACCTAATGAACTTATTTGAACTGACCTTATACCAATGTGGTCACAATAGACAATTGGCACTCCAAGGAATGATAACATTTATACTTACACGTTTGGCATATGATTGTGCCGGAACTCAGTAGTTACACCTGCCGCTGTGGATTAGCTCTTTCACGACAATAATTTAGAATCAATACTCATTTTTTACTGCGGCTAATCCTAGCCATTACGTGCGGTAAGAAATAGACAGTTTCATAAAACAACATTCATTGACGTTTCTATTCTGGTCATTCAGTCCGTTTTGAGTTACAACAGGTTGCGTTCCATATTTGGGGCTACCAAACATTTTATTTACGATATTTTTCCATAATTTACTAGGTTGCTATTGCTTTAACTGTGAAACCGATGACCGTGGACCCGTAATTGAACTGATTTGGACTTTGACTCTTCATAAATGTGGTAAATGAAGACAATTGGACTCCAATAATTATCACTTCTTACTTTTGCACTGATGCACAGAGTCGAGTGTGTACACTGCGCGTCTCGTTAGTCTCCTTTATTACAAAACAACCTACACTCCCATCTTTTAATGACGACTAATCCTACACTTAGCCGCGCGCTGAAATATAGAGACCAGTTTCACCAACACACTTATATGGATTTCACTGACTTTCTAACATGGTGAGCGGTCCGTTTTAGTTTAACATGTTCGCGTCAATATTCACACACATGTATTAGCGGATGATTTTTGCCGATAAAACTCTATGTTGCATCTGCTTTTAACTAGTGAACGACTTCGATCCGTGTAGGTCCTACTTGAACTGGATGTGTTGTCTTTGACGTTATAAATGTTTAAACACAAATGGA